>JARHVA010001506.1:1355000-1657500 GCA_037957365.1 Torreya grandis
GGTTTCTCAAAAGGGGTTGTAGGTTTTTAGTATTGAAGAAAATTTCCAAACACTTAAAAAACTCCCTCGATCTTCTTCAAGTAAAAATTCATTCATTGGAGTGAGTATTAGGACCAAACAAAGTCAAAACCTACCTATATCTCTTATCAACTTCCTTGGTAACTCCAAAGCAGTCAACAATTTTCATTTAGTATGCAGAGGAGAGAGAGTTAGAAAGAATGATATTGGGGGTTGATAAGGGTGCTTATGACCTTAAAGTCCATGGACATAGTTATCATATTTATGGCCCCTATTTTATGAATAATCATTAATATCTTAGGTAGTCTGAATTTCCCTCTCCATCTACATAGGGTCAATTTTGGATGGTTTCATTACATCTTTGAGTTTCAATGATATAAATGGTAGATGTAGGGGTTTCTCATGAATCTTGATATTCCTTACACATTACTTTTTGTCACTGATTAACACATACTAAGAGGATATAGATAGAAACCTTCATTGTGAATGAGTTAGAGGCCTAGATGATAAGTCACATGCAAGGTTTGATCCTTTTTTAGGATTTTCTCAGCCCAAGTGATCTTCAAGTAGATTCAATAAATTACTCTTTCCTCATACTAACCTCCTCAGGTTATCTCTTAGCTGGTAGCCATCACTTTAGGTGGTTTTAAAAACCATTCAATGTAATATGCCTCTAATGAGGAGGAACAATCATGAAAACAAGTCTACATAGGGAAGATAGACTATGAAGAAGCCAAAAATGGCTCAAGTGTGTTCTCTCAATGGTAATTAAACCCTAAAAAGCATTAGGATAACATACATTAGGTATAAGTCATATAGGTTCATCACAAAGATACATGAGAGTGGGTTTGAACCTATTCATAAGTCAAGATGGTCTCCTTAGTGTTAGGATCTTACAGCACAATTGATTACTTTTGTGTAAGCAACTAAACACGAAATTAAAACCAGAATAATAAGTAACTAGAAATCAGAATCAAGAAAGAATAAGAGATACAAGAAATAATGAAAACTTGTTTTAAACTCTTCCAGAAGGAAATATAAGTGAAGAAATCTCTCTTTCTTCCACACCTCTCAGATGTACAGATCTCTTTCCTCAAGAGTTCTCTCTCACAATTACAAACACAATTCAGCTACTTGAATTGATTCACCCTTTTTCTCATACACAAGCTATGAATATCTATCCCCATTATATAGAATTAGGGATCATGAGCTATGCATTCTCCACCGTTAGATACACCTCTTAATTGAAGGTTCAAATCAATCCTACCAAAAATAAAAACGCGAACTCAACACTAATAGTTAAACTTATCATGCAAACAATCTATTCATCCATGAAAATAAACTTTTGAAATGCACAGGTGACCGACATCGATCACTGTCTGTCTATATATGGCTGATGTCAACTGATCCATAACTGATGTTGGTAGCCTCTGGTCGATCCCTAACTGATGTCGGTCGATCCTGACTGATGATGGCGAATGTGTAGTCTAGCAACCTCTGCATTTGCTCATCTAGTGTAGCTTTTAGCTCCACACCTCAACAATCTCTCACTTGGAGATAAATAGCTGCACCTGTACCTATACAACAACATCCTCTAGCTTGTTTCTCCATCTTCAAGCTCAATCTTGAAGACCAACAAAAGTTGAATGAAGATTCAACTTCTCCTTTGTTACTGGCTTTGTTAACATATCAGCAGGGTTGTTATATGTATGGATCTTTTCTAGCTTCAACTCACCATCCTCCAATACCTGTCTAATGAAGTGGTACCTAAGATGTATATGTTTGGTTCTTGAATGAAAGGCTGAATTATTTGCCAAATGAATTGCACTTTGACTATCACTATACAATCTACAACTCTCTTGCTCCTTTCCTATCTCTTCCATGAACTGTGTCATCCATATCATTTCCTTACTAGCCTCTATGACTGCAATGTATTCTACATCTATAGTAGACAAGGCAACAACCTTATGCAACTTTGAAATCTAGCTAACTGTCATTCCACCAACAGTGAACACATATCTTGTGGTGCTTCTCCTGCCATCGAAGTCACCTGCCATATCCGCATCTACATACCCATGTAGAGAAGTGTTTAACCCTCCATAGCATAAATGCCTAATACTGGTCCCTCTCAGATATCTGAGAATCCACTGAACTAATTTCCAGTGTTCCTTTCTTGGATTGGCCATAAACTTACTGACAACTCCCACTACTTGGGCAATATCAAGTCTAGTACATACCATTGCATACATCAAGCTCCCAATTGCGGAAGCATATGGAACTCTACTCATGTACTCCACTTCATCATGTGATTTAGGACACTATTCTTTGCTCAACTTGAAGTGTCCAGCCATAGGTGTGCTTATCGGTTTTGCATCCTGCATATTGAACCTTTCCAACACTTTGTTCACACAATCCTCTTGAGACAAAATCAAACTATGATTTTTTTTGTCTCTCTTAATACTCATGCCAAGGATTTTCTTTGTTGCTCCTAAATCCTTCATGGAAAATGTGTGAGCTAATTTTAACTTAAGCTCAGTAATATCCTACATGTGTGAACCTGCAACAAGCATATCATCTACATATAGCAACATGATAATATATCTACCATTATCCAATCTCTTAAAATAAACACAATGGTCAGATTGACATCTACTAAAGCCATGCTCTGTCATAAACCTGTCAAATCTCAAATACCATTTTCTTGGAGCCTACTTAAGACCATATAAGCTTTTCTTCAACCTGCACACAAGTTTCTCCTTACCTTTGACCTCAAAACCTTCAGGCTGTTCCATATATATTTCTTCATCCAAATCTCCATGAAGAAATGTTGTCTTAACATCAAGATGCTCAAGATGCAAATCCTCAATAGCATCTAAATACAATACAGTCTGAATAGAAGTCATTTTTACTATAAAAGAAAAAATTTCACCAAAATCAATACCTGGTTTTTGTGCAAATCCCTTTACTACCAACCTGGCCTTATGTCTCATTTTTCCATTCTCACCTTCCTTTAACTTGTAAACCCATTTGTTTTTCAGTGCTTTCTTTTTGGTTGGCAACTCAACCAAATTCCACATTTGGTTCACTTTCAAGGAATCAATTTCCTCATTCATGCCAAGCTCCCACTGTTTTCAGGATTCTACCTACATTGCCTCATCAAAACTTTCTGGTTCTCCACCATCAGTGAGCAACAAGTAGAATAATGAAGGGGAATGATGAATTAGAGGTTTACTTACCCTTTTTGACCTCCTCATAGGTGTTTAAGACTCATTCACTGCTTGCTATCCACCCAAATTCTCTGTCAATGACCAATCCTGGTCATCTCTTGGTTTGTACCTGATTGACATCGGTTCCACCTGACCGATGTCAGTTCCTATATGACCGATGTTAGTTACTATCTGACCGATGTCAGTTCCTTTATGACTAATGTCGGTTCCTTCCTAACTAACGTCAGTGTCTATGTTTTCCTGTGTGTGAAAATTCTTACCCACGAGCTCATTTTAGATCATCACCTCATCCAAATCAACATTGCCCTGCTCAGAATTATTCAGATTCTTGAGCTGATCACTGTACATCACCTTCTCATTGAAAACAACATCACATCTTCTAATAATTTTGTTAGTTCCTAGATTTGACAATCAAAATCTGAAATCTCTAGAGCTATAACCAATAAAAGTGCACTGCATAGATTTAGCATCTAGCTTCTTTCTATTTTCTTTATCAATGTGCACAAAAGCTTCAGAACCAAAAACTCTAAGAAATGAAAGATCTACCTTTTTACATGTCCAAGCCTCTTCTAGAATTCCACCATCCAGAGTAGTAGAGGGTCCTCTGTTAATCAAGTAAATCACAGTGTCTACAGCTTCTGCCCAAAATTGTAAGGGCAAACCAACATGCAACATCATACTCTATGAATGCATAGGTGACCGATGTCAATCACTGTCTATCTATATATGACTGATGTTAGTTGATCCATAACTGATGTTGGCAGCCTCTAGTTGATCCCTAATCGATGTCGGTCGATCCTGACTGATGATGGCGAATGTGTAGTCCAGTAACCTCTGCATTTGCTCATCTAGTGTAGCTTTTAGCTCCACACCTCAACAATCTCTCACTTGGAGATAAATAGCTGCACTTGTACCTATACATCAACATCCTCTAGCTTGTTTCTCTATCTTCAAGCTTAATCTTGAAGACCAACAAAAGTTGAATGAAGATTCAACTTCTCCTTTGTTACCGACTTTGTTAACATATCAACAGGGTTCTTATCTATATGGATCTTTTCTAGCTTCAACTCACCATCCTCCAATACCTGTCTAATGAAGTGGTACCTAAGCTGTATATGTTTGGTTCTTGAATGAAAGGCTGAATTCTTTGCCAAATGAATTGCACTTTGACTATCACTGTACAATCTGCAACTCTCTTGCTCCTTTCCCAACTCTTCCATGAACTGTGTCATCCATATCATTTCCTTACTAGCCTCTATGACTGCAATGTATTCTACCTCTATAGTAGACAATGTAACAACCTTCTGCAACTTTGAAATTGATCTAACTGCCATTCCACCAACAGTGAACACATATCTTGTGGTGCTCTCCTGCCATCAAAGTCACCTTCCATATCCGCATCTACATACCCATGTAGAGAAGTGTTTGACCGTCCATAGCATAAATGCCTACTGTTGGTCCCTCTCAGATATCTGAGAATCCACTGAACTAATTTCCAGTGTTCCTTTCTTGGATTGGCCATAAACTAACTGACAACTCCCACTTCTTGGGCAATATCAAGTCTAGTACATACCATTGCATACATCAAGCTCCCAACTGTGGAAGCATATGGAACTCTACTCATGTACTCCATCTCATCATATGATTTAGGACACTATTCTTTGCTCAACTTGAAGTGTCCAGCCATAGGTGTGCTTATCAGTTTTGCATCTTGCATATTAAACCTTTCCAACTCTTTGTTCATATAATCCTCTTGAGACAAAATCAAACTGTGATTTTTTCTGTCTCTCTTAATACTCATGCCAAGGATTTTCTTTGCTGCTCCTAAATCCTTCATGGTAAATGTGTGAGCTAATTTTACCTTAAGCTCAGTAATATCCTGCATGTGTGAACTTGCAACAAGCATATCATCTACATATAGCAACATGATAATATATCTACCATTATCCAATCTCTTAAAATAAACACGATGGTCAGATTGACATCTACTAAAGCCATGCTCTGTCATAAACCTGTCAAATCTCAAATACCATTTTCTTGGAGCCTGCTTAAGACCATATAAGCTTTTCTTCAACCTGCACACAAGTTTCTCCTTACCTTTGACCTCAAAACCTTCTGGCTATTCCATATATATTTCTTCATCCAAATCTCCATGAAGAAATGTTGTCTTAACATCAAGATGCTCAAGATGCAAATCCTCAATAGCAACTAAAGACAATACAGTTTGAATAGAAGTCATTTTTACTATAGAAGAAAAAAATTCACCAAAATCAATACCTGGTTTTTGTGCAAATCCCTTTACTACCAACCTGGCCTTATGTCTCATTTTTCCATTCTCACCTTCCTTTAACTTGTAAACCCATTTGTTTCTCAGTGCTTTCTTTTTGGCTGGAAACTCAACCAAATTCCACATTTGGTTCTCTTTCAAGGAATCAATTTCCTCATTCATGCCAATCTCCCACTATTTTTGGGATTCTACCTACATTGCCTCATCAAAACTTTGTAGTTCTCCACCATCAGTGAGCAACAAGTAGAATAATGAAGGGGAATAATGAATTGGAGGTTTACTTACCCTTTTTGACCTCCTCATGGGTGTTTGAGACTCATTCACTGCTTGTTACCCACCCAAATTCTCTGTCAGTGACCAATCCTGGTCATCTCTTGGTCTGTACCTGACTGACATCAGCTCCACCTGACCGATGTTGGTTCCTATATGACCAATGTTAGTTACTGTCTGACCGATGTCAGTTCCTTTATGACTAACATCGGTTCCTTCCTAACTAACGTCGGTGTCTATGTTTTCCTGTGTGTGAAAATTCTTACCCGCGAGCTCATTTTAGATCATCACCTCATCCAAATCAACATTGCCCTACTCAGAATTATTCAGCTTCTTGAGCTAATCACTGTACATCACCTTCTCATTGAAAACAACATCACGTCTTCTAATAATTTTGTTAGTTCCTAGATTCGACAATCAGAATTTGAAAGCTCCAGAGCCATAACCAATAAAAGTGCACTGCATAGATTTAGCATCTAGCTTCTTTCTATTTTCTTTATCAATGTGCACAAAAGCTTCAGAACCAAAAACTCTAAGAAATGAAAGATCTACCTTTTTACCTATCTAAGCCTCTTCTAGAATTCCACCATCCAGAGTAGTAGAGGGTCCTTTGTTAATCAGATAAATCATAGTGTCTACAGCTTCTACCCAAAACTGTAAGGGCAAACCAGCATGCAACCTCATACTCCGTGAACACACAGGTGACCGACGTCGATCACTATCTGTCTATATATGACTGATGTCAGTTGATCCATAACCAATGTTGGCAGCCTCTGGTCGATCCCTGACTGATGTCGATTGATCTTGACTGATGATGCCAAATGTGTAGTCCAGCAACCTTTGCATTTGCTCATCTAGTGTAGCTTTTAGCTCCACACCTCAACAATCTCTCACTTGGAGATAAACAGCTGCACCTGTACCTATACATCAACATCCTCTAGCTTGTTTCTCCATCTTCAAGCTCAATCTTGAAGACCAACAAAAGTTGAATGAAGATTCAACTTCTCCTTTGTTACCGACTTTGTTAACATATCAGCAGGGTTGTTATCTGTATGGATCTTTTCTAGCTTCAACTCACCATCCTCTAATACCTATCTAATGAAGTGGTACCTAAGTTGTATATGTTTGGTTCTTGAATGAAATGCTGAATTTTTTGCCAATTGAATTGCACTTTGACTATCACTGTACAATCTGTAACTCTCTTGCTCCTTTCCCAACTCTTCTATGAACTGTGTTATCCATATCATTTCCTTACTAGCCTCTATGACTACAATGTATTCTACCTCTATAGTAGACAAGGCAACAACCTTCTGCAACTTTGAAATCCAGCTAATTACCATTCCACCAACAGTGAACACATAGCTTGTGGTGTTTCTCTTGCCACCGAAGTCACCTGCCATATTCACATCTACATACCCATGTAGAGAAGTGTTTGACCCTCCATAGCATAATTGCCTACTGTTGGTCCCTCTCAGATATCTGAGAATCCACTGAACTAATTTCTAGTGTTCCTTTCTTGGATTGGCCATAAAATTACTGACAACTCCCACTGCTTGGGCAATATCAAGTCTAGTACATACCATTGCATACATCAAGCTCCCAAATGTGGAAGCATATGGAACTCTACTCATGTACTCCACCTCATCATGTGATTTAAGACACTGTTCTTTGCTTAACTTGAAGTGTCTAGCCATAGGTGTGCTTATCAATTTTGCATCCTGCATATTGAACCTTTCCAACACTTTGTTCACATAATCCTCTTGAGACAAAACCAAACTATGATTTTTTCTATCTCTCTTAATACTCATGCCAAGGATTTTATTTGCTGCTCCTAAATCCTTCATGGCAAATGTGTGAGCTAATTTTACCTTAAGTTTAGTAATATCCTGCATGTGTGAACCTGCAACAAGCATATCATCTACATATAGCAACATGATAATATATCTACCGTTATCCAGTCTCTTAAAATAAACACAATGGTCAGATTGACATCTACTAAAGCCATGCTCTGTCATAAACCTGTCAAATCTTAAATACCATTTTCTTGGAGCCTACTTAAGACCATATAAGCTTTTCTTCAACCTGCACACAAGTTTCTCCTTACCTTTGACCTCAAAACCTTCTGGCTATTCCATATATATTTTTTCATCCAAATCTCCATGAAGAAATATTGTCTTAACATCAAGATGCTCAAGATGCAAATCCTCAATAGCAACTAAAGACAATACAGTCTGAATAGAAGTCATTTTTACTATAGAAGAAAAAATTTCACCAAAATCAATACCTGGTTTCTCTGCAAATCCTTTTACTACCAACCTGGCCTTATGTCTCATTTTTCCATTCTCACCTTCCTTTAACTTGTAAACCCATTTGTTTTTCAGTGCTTTCTTTTTGGCTAGAATCTCAACCAAATTCCACGTTTGGTTCTCTTTCAAGGAATCAATTTCCTCATTCATGCCAAGCTCCCACTATTTTTGAGATTCTACCTACATTGCCTCATCAAAACTTTCTGGTTCTCCACCATCAGTGAGCAACAAGTAGAATAATGAAGGGGAATAATGAATTGGAGATTTACTTACCCTTTTTGACCTCCTCATGGGTGTTTGAGACTCATTCACTGCTTGCTATCCACCCAAATTCTCTGTCAGTGACCAATCTTGGTCATCTCTTGGTCTGTACCTGACTGACATCGATTCCACCTGACTGATGTCGGTTCCTATATGACCGATGTTAGTTACTATCTGATCGATGTCAGTTCCTTTATGACTAACATCAGTTCTTTCCTAACTAACGTCAGTGTCTATGTTTTCCTGTGTGTGAAAATTCTTATCCGCGAGCTCATTTTAGATCATCACCTCATCCAAATCAACATTGCCCTGCTCAGAATTATTTAGCTTCTTGAGCTGATCACTACACATCACCTTCTCATTGAAAACAACATCACATCTTCTAATAATTTTTTTAGTTCCTAGATTCGACAATTAGAATCTGAAATCTCTAGAGCCATAACCAATAAAAGTGCACCGCATAGATTTAGCATCTAGCTTCTTTCTATTTTCTTTATCAATGTGCACAAAAGCTTCAGAACCAAAAACTCTAAGAAATGAAAGATCTACCTTTTTACATGTCCAAGCCTCTTCTAGAATTCCACCTTCTAGAGTAGTAGAGGGTCCTCTATTAATCAGGTAAATCACAGTGTCTACAGCTTCTACCCAAAATTGTAAGGGCAAACCAGAATGCAACCTCATACTCTGTGCACGGTCCATTATAGTTCTATTCATCCTTTCAGCAACTCCATTTTGTTGAGGTGTCTTTGGAACCATCTTTTCTTTTGGGGATCAACAAAAAATTTGATTACACTTATGAAAGCAATAAATGCGGAATTAAATTAGAGTGATAAGTAACTAGAATGATAAATAGCAAACAATGAGAGATACAAGACACCACCCTAAAAACTTGTATTAAACTCTTTACAGAAGAAATACAATTGAAGAAACTTCTTTCTTCCACACCTCTCTCAGATGTACAGATCTCTCTCTAGATCTCTTTCCCTCAAGAGCTCTCTCTCTCAAGTATAATCAAATCCAACAACCTAGATTGATTCACATATACAATTCTGTACTATTCTTCAACATTCATACAATAAGCTAAGAAGATCTATCCTATTATATAATAATTATGAAACTTGAGCATGCATTTACAACCAATAGTTATGCCTCTTAAACAAGGGCTCTAAAATAGTCTTACTAATAATAGAGACATGGACTTAAGACTATGACTTAATCCCATCATGCAAACACTCAGTTCTGTCCATGAAAATAGCTTTCTGGACGCACAGGTAACTGACGCCGGTTCCTGCCTATTTGCCTGTGACTGATGTCAGTCAATTCTTACTGATGCCAGAATCTCTTGAATTGCTCCTGACCGACGTCGATCGCTCTTGACCAACGCCGATGACTGTGTAAACCTGCAACTATCAAATTACTCACTTGGTGAAGCTTTTAGCTCCACACCTTAACAATCTCCCACTTAGAGATAAATAGCTGCACCAGTACCTGTACAACAACATCTTCTAGCTCCTCCATCTTTAACTCAATCATGAAGACCAACAAAAGTTGAATGAAGATTCAACCTCTCCTTTGTAACTGGCTTGGTTAACATATCATCAGGATTCTTATCTGTATGGATCTTCTCTAGCTTCAACTCACCATCCTCCAATACCTATCTTATGAAGTGGTACCTTAGCTGTATGTGCTTGGTTCTTGAATGAAAGGCTGAATTATTAGCCAAATGAATTGCACTCTGACTATCACTATATAATCTGCAACTCTCTTGCTCCTTTCCAAGCTCTTCCATGAACCGTGTCATCCATATCATCTCTTTTCTAGCCTCTATGACTGCAATATATTCTGCTTCTGTAGTTGACAAGGCAACAACCTTCTACAACTTTGATATCTAGCTAACCACCGTTCCACTAATAGTGAAAACATATCTTGTGGTGCTTCTTCTGCCATCCAAATCACCTGCCATATCTGAATCTACACAACCATGTAGAGAAGTATCTGAGCCTCCATAGCACAAATGCCTACTGTTGGTTCCTCTCAGATATCTAAGGATCCACTGAACTGCTTTCCAGTGCTCCTTCCTTAAATTGGCCATATACTTACTTACAACTCCCACTGCTTGGGCAATATCTGGTCTAGTACACACCATTGCATACATCAAACTCCCTACTGCGGAAGAATATGGAACTCTACTCATGTACTCTACCTCATCATGTTCTCAGTAAAGTTGAGTAAAGAACAATGTATGCAACTCTACTCATGTACTCATATACTGTAGAAGAATATGGAACTCTACTCATGTACTCCAGCCAAAGGTGTGCTTACTAGTTTTACATCCTACATGTTGAACCGTGTCATTACCTTGTTCACATAATCCTCTTGAGACAAAATCAACCCATGATTTTTCCTATCTCTCTTAATGCTCATGCTAAGGATTTTCTTTGCTGCTCCCAAATCCTTCATGGCAAATGTTTGAGCTAATTTCACCTTAAGCTCAGAGATATCCTACATGTGTGATCCTGCAACTAGCATATCATCTACATACAATAGTAGAATAATATATCTACCATTATCTAATTTCTTAAAATACACACAATGGTCAGATTGACACCTACTGTAGCCATGCTTAGTCATAAACCTGTCAAATCTCAAATACCACTATCTAGGAGCTTGCTTGAGGCCATACAAGCTTTTCTTCAATCTGCACACTAGCTTCTCCTTACCTTTGACCTTAAATCCTTCTAGCTGTTCCATATATATTTCTTCATCCAAATCTCCATGAAGAAATGCTATCTTAACATCAAGCTGCTCAAGATGCAAATCCTCAATAGCAACTAAAGATAGTACAGTCCGTATAGAAGTCATTTTAACAACAGGAGAAAAAATCTCACCAAAATCAATACTTGGTTTTTGTGCAAATCCTTTCACTACCAATCTAGCCTTATATCTCATCTGTCTGTTTTCACCTTCCTTCAATCTGTAGGTCCATCTGTTCTTCAGTGTCCTCTTACTAGCTGATAACTCAATCGAATCCCATGTTTAGTTCTCTTTCAAGGACTCTATTTCCTCAACCATGCCACGCTCCCACTGATTCTTGGATTCCACCTAAATTGCTTCTTAAAAACTCTCTGGTTCTCCACCATCAGTTAGTAATAAATAGAATAATGAAGGAGAATATCGAATTGGAGGTTTACTTACCCTTTCTAACCTCCTGATGGGCGTCTGAGACTCATCCATAACATGCTGTCTGCCCAAATTCTCTGACAGTGACCGACCTCAGTCACTTCCAGGCCTATAACTGGCTGACATCAGTTCTCCCTAGCCGATGTCGGTTCCTACTTGGCTGACGTTGGTCTCTGTATGACCGACATCAGTTTCTGTCCTGCCGACATTGGTTCCTGCCTGGTCGACATTGGTCTCTGTGTTTTCCTGTAAGTGATTAATTTTTCTTCTCAAGAGCTCATTTTAGACTGTCACCTCGTCCAATTCTCCATTGCTCTGCCCAGATTGATTCAGCTTCTTCATCTAATCATTATACATCACTTTTTCATTGAAAACAACATCACAGCTCCTAATTATCTTGTTAGTTCCTAGATTCCAAAACCTAAATCCAAAATTGTCAGAGCCATATCCAATAAATATGCACCTCATAGACTTAACATGCAGCTTCTTTCTATTTTCCTTATCAATGTGCACAAAGGCTTCACAACCAAAAACTTTGAGAAATGAGAGATCTACCTTTTTACCTGTCCATGCCTCTTCTAGAATTCCACCATCCAAAGCTGTAGAGGGTCCTCTGTTAATCATGTACACTATAGTGTCAACAGCTTCTGCCCAAAACTCTAAGGGCAAACCAACATGCAATCTCATACACCTTGCATGCTCCATGATTGTTCTGTTCATCCTTTCAACAATTTCATTCTGCTGAGGTGTCATTGGAACCATCCTTTGCCTATGGATTCCATGCATATAACAATACCAGTTGAACTTATAGTTGGAGAACTCACCACCATTGTTAGATCTCAGGCACTTCAATATTCTGCCTGTTTCATTCTCAACCATAGCTTTCCAAATCATAAAAGTCTCAAATACATCAGATTTTTTCTTAATACAATAGACCCATATCTTTCTTGTAGCATCATCTATGAATGAAACATAGTACTGTGATCCTCCAATAGAAGCAACCTGAGCTGGTCCCCACACGTCTGTGTGAACAAGCTGCAACTTATGCTTCTTCTTTATTGACCCAGTCTTGAGAAAACTCACTCTCTTCTATTTCCCAAAAACACATTGCTCACAAAAATCTAGATTTATGCTTTTTAAATCTGAAAGCATACCTTTAGACTTAAGAATGGTCATTCCCTTCTCACTCATGTGGCCGAGCCTAGAGTGCCACAATTTTGCATCCACATCTGAAGTAGATAATACAGAAGGAGAATTTTTAGTAACACAATTACATAAATAGAGAGCACCTACTCTCTTTCCTCTGGCCATTACATGTGCTCCCTTGGTCACCTTCCAAGATTCAACTGTGAGAGTTACTGTATAACCCTCATCCCCTAACTTTCCTGTAGAAATCAAATTTCTCTTCAAGTTAGGAACATGCATGACGTCTCTCAACACCCATGTGTTGCCATTCTGTATTTTCAGCTGCACTTTTCCTTTGCCAATAATTTTACAAGGCACATCATCCCCTAAATACACTATTCCAAAATTTCCATGGATATAGTCACTAAAATATTCTCTATTAGGGGTAACATGAAAAGATGCACCAGAATCTAACACCCAAGATTCTATATTATTATGCAAAGAGAATATTAAAGCATCTTGTGCAATACCTGCAACCTTTGCTTCTTCTTTTCCTTCGTGTTGATTGTCCTCCTTAGGCTTTGACCAACAATCTCTACTTATGTGCCCTATCTTTCCACAATTCCAGCATTGTAGCTTCCTGTCATTTCTGGATTTGGATCTACCTCTCACTTTAGACTTAGACCTTGATATCCCTTTCTTGCTCTTCTCTTTTTGCTTTCCCCTACTCTCAAAACTTAAAGCATTCCCTATTGTTTCCTCTGTGCTTTTCTTGTGAATTTCCTCATTCAAGATAACACTAACAACATCCTCTACTTTTAAAATATTTGAAGCAGATGCAGTATTACTAACTACCATTACTAAGCTATGTCAGCTTTCAGGCAAAGAACATAATATTAAAAGAGATTTAATTTCATCATCAAACACTATTTTGACTGAACTTAATTGATTTACAATTCCATGGAAATCATTCAGATGATTAGATATAGATCCACCTTCTTGCATATGCAAATTAAATAACTGCTTCATAAGATATACCTTATTAGAAGCTGAGGGTTTTTCATACAAATTTGCTAAAGTAGTCATTAACTCTACTGTAGAATTTGCCTGTGATAAATTAGATATCACAGTAGATGCCAGACTCAGTCTTATAGACCCCAGAGCCTTTTTATCAAGAACTTCCCATTCTTCATCATCCATGTCTGTGGGCTTCTTTGCAATCCCACCTAACGGTAAGTATAGATCTTTCTGATATAGATAATCCTCTATCTGCATTCTCCAATGTTGATAATTTTTTCCATTGAACTTCTCCATTCTTAGTTTACTTTCTTCTGCCATTGCTTCTCCTACTCAAACAAAAATCCCTATAGAAACCCCTATGAGTAACCTGTAATCAATACACACTACACAGATCTGAACCACCTATTAGTGAACCTAAGCTCTGATACCACTTGTTGGATATCAAGCTTTGAACCTACAACCAAGGCTCTGATACCACTTTTTGGGGATCAACCAACAATTTGATTACACTTATGAAAGCAATAAATGTGGAATTAAATTGAAATAATAAGTAACTAGAATGATAAATAGCAAACAATGAGAGATACAAGAAACCACCCTAAAAACTTGTATTAAACTCTTTACAAAAGGAATACAATTGAAGAAACTTCTTTCTTCCACACCTCTCTCAGATGTACAGATCTCTCTCTAGATCTCTTTCCCTCAAGAGCTCTCTCTCTCAAGTACAATCAAATCCAACAACTTGGATTGATTCACATATACAATTCTGTATTGTTCTTCAACATTCATACAATAAGCTAAGAAGATCTATACTATTATATAATAATTAGGAAACTTGAGCATGCATTTACAACCAACAGTTATGCCTCTTAAACAAGGGCTCTAAAACAGTCTTACTAATAATAGAGATGTGGACTTAAGACTATGACTTAATCCCATCATGCAAACACTCAGTTCTATCCACAAAAATAGCTTTCTAGACGCACAGGTAATTGATGCCGGTTCCTGCCTATTCCCTTGTGACTGACATCGGCTGATTCCTATCGATGCTGGCATCTCTTGAACTGCTCCTGACTGACGTCGGTCACTCTTGACCAATGCTGGTGACTGTGTAAACCTGCAACTATCAAATCTGCTCACTTGGTGAAGCTTTTAGCTCCACACCTTAACACTTTCCCTGCATATTCCACTCATAGAATAGTAACTGTTAAACTTATAGCTGCAATACTCACCACCATTGTCAGATCTAAGGCACTTCAATTTCAAACCTATTTCATTCTCAACCAAAGCTTTCCATTTCTTAAATGTGTTAAAAACATCAGATTTCTTATTTATGCAATAAACCCATATCTTTCTTGTAGCATCATTAATGAAAAAAACATAATATTGTGATCCTCCAATAGAAGCTACCTAAACTGGTCGCCACACGTCTATGTGAACAAGCTTTAACTTTCGTTTCTTCTTTGTTGACCCAGTTTTGAGAAATATCACTCTCTTCTATTTCCCAAAAATACAATGCTCACATAAATCTAGATCTATTCTTTTCAAAACTAAAAGCTTACCTTTTGACTTAAGAACAGTCATTCCCTTCTCACTCATGTGGCCAAGCCTACAGTGCCACAACTTTGCATCTACATCTGAAGTAGATAAAATAGAAGGAGAATAATTAGTAATATAATTACATAAATAGAGAGTACATACTCTCTTACCTCTGGCTAATACAAGTGCACCCTTGGAAACCTTCCAAGATTCAGTTGTGAGAGTTACTGTGCAACCCTCATCCCCCAACTTTCCTACAGAAATTAGATTTCTCTTCAGGATGGGTACATGCATGACATCCTTCAACACCCATGTGTTGCCATTTTGTAATTTCAGCTGCACTTTTCCTTTGCCAACAATTTTACAAGGCTCATCATCCCCTAAATAGACTATTCTAAAATCTCCATGGACATAATAATCATTGAAAAATTCTCTATTTGGGGTTGCATGGAAAGAGGCACCAGAATCTAAAACCCAAGATTCTATTTTATTATCCAAAGAAAATATAAGAGCATCTAGTGCAACAATACCTACAACTTTTGCTTCTTCTTTACCTTCATGCTAATTTTCTTCTTTAACCTTCAACCAACAATCTTTCTTTGCATGCCCTATCTTTTCACAATTCCAGGAGGTTATTTTTCTTCCATTTTTTGATTTGGATCTACTTCTCATCTTTAACTTTGACCTTGATCTCCCTTGTTTGCCCTTCTCTTATTGCCTTCCCCTACTTTAAACACTTAAATCATTACCTGATGATTCCTCTGTATTTTTCCTATGAGTTTATTCATTCAAGATTACACTAACAACATCATCAAATTTCAAGATATTTGTAGCAGATGCAGTATTACTAACTGCCATTACCAAACTATGCCAACTTTTAGGTAAAGAGCATAAAATTAAGAGAGCCTTAATTTCATCATTAAAAACTATTTTGACTGAATTTAACTGATTTACTATTACATGGAAATAATTAAGATGACTAGATACAGATCCACCTTCCTGCATTTGCAAATTAAATAATTGCTTCATAAGATATACCTTATTTGAAGCTGAGGGCTTTTCATATAAATTTTCCAAAGTATCCACTAACTCTATCATTGTCTTTGCTTGTGATAAGTTGGAAATCACAGAAGATGCCAAACTCAACCTTATAGATCCCAGAGCCTTTCTATGAAGAACATTATATTCTTCATCTTGCATATATGTGGGCTTGCTTGAAACCCCACCCAATGGTAGTACAAATCTTTTTGATATAGATAATCTTCTATCTGCATCCTCCATAATTGATAATTCTTGCCGTTAAACTTCTCCATTCTTAGTTTACTTTTTTCTGCCATTGCTTTACTCCCACTCAATCAGAAACCCCTGTGAGTGACCTGTAATCAACACATACTAACCTAATCTAATACAACATGTTAGTGAACCCAAGCTCTGACACCACTTGTTAGGATCTTATAGCACAATTGATTACTTTTTTGTAAGAAACTAAACACAGAATTAAAACTAGAATAATAAGTAACTAGAAATTAGAATCAACAAAGAATAAGAGATACAAGAAATAATGAAAACTTGTATTAAAATCTTCTAAAAGGAAATACAATTGAATAAATCTCTCTTTCTTCCACACCTCTCAAATGTACAGATCGCTTTCCTCAAGAGTTCTCTCTCACAATTACAAACACAATTTAGCTACTTGAATTGATTCACCCTTTTTCTCATACATAAGCTATGAAGATCTATCCCTATTATATAGAATTAGGGATCATGAGATATGTATTCTCCACCATTAGATACACTTCTTAATCAAAGGTTCAAATTAGACCTGCCAAAAATAGAAACACGGACTCAACACTAACAGTTAAAATTATCATGCAAATAATTTGTTCATCCACAAAAATAGACTTCTGGAATGCACATGTGACCAATGTCAGTCACTGTCTGTCTGCATATGACCGACATCGGCCGATCCATAACTGACTTTGGCAGCCTTTGGTCGATCCTGACCGATGACAGCGACTGTGTAGTCCAACAACCTCTGCATCTGCTCATCTAGTGTAGCTTTTAGCTCCACACCTCAACAATTAGGCTTGTCTGATAGAAATATGGTTATAATAAACAAAGGATAGGTTAATTAGGCATGTTGCATGATTCATAGAATGTGAATAAGACCATGAAGGTGAGGTATATTTATTATAATGATATTATTATTCAATCAAGTTTAGTATAGGTATAACACAAAAAAGGAGTCTTGGGCATGATGGTAACCTATAGGGATACCATAGGTCTAGGAGGAAGTAGACTTGTTTGTGATGTAGGATGTATTTCTAAAGGAATCCAAGCATAAGTGATAATAATAACAGGGTGTTCACCAATAATATAATCATCAAGAGACTAGGGTTGTCTAAATAATCTTATTTTAATGATGCACACCATTTAAAAGGTCTAGAACATCACCTATAGGCCTAAGTGTATGAAGGTAAAAAACTAAAATGTTGAGATGTTTTGGATATTAGGGGATACTAGGGAGAATTTATGGCATGATCAAAGAATATATAAAGTCTTAAAATGTTCCATTGGTGACTTAAAAAAATTAAATGTTGCGTATGATTAAAGTCCTTTGAATTTTCATCGCTACTTGAATGGATTTGTTTCCACCTTATGTAATAAGAACAAGAGTTGAATCTATACTAGATTTAAAAATAAAATTTTCCCAAAAATCTAAATATATTTCATATCTAAATGGATATCTACTTGATCCAAAACTCAGAAGTTTTAGTTGATGAATATTTCAATAACATAGAAATAACACAGTAACAATGAATTCTCTGAGAAGAGATGTAGTATTACTCAAGATCACAATACAAATATATGTTTATCTCTCAGAAGAGATGTCTGTCTTCACATTTCAAGTTACCTCTTCATTTATACATATTTTGAAAGCATGGGGAGGATGTGGAAGGTCACCAATCTCAAGGGAGATTAAGTGGTTCAACTTCCAAGATTTAAAACTATATAGAATTTGAGGAATTACTATTTTTAGAAACTTACTATTTTTAGACTACACTACTAAAATTAAAATTTGGGGAACTTCCTTTGGGTTTTTAAGGGTCAAAATTCATTTATCAGAGCTCAATACCATCTCATGATGTTTTCCTCATTCTTATCTTTCCAACAGTTCAAACGGCGAGTCAATTGGAGCTACGGTGCAAAAGTTATGGCTCTCGAAAGTTCCGTCATCAATTGGGGTGGAACTGTCACCCAAATTGTCGCCTAAATTGTTTCCCAGATCACTACTTCTTATGAGACCAATATCCATCAAGTGCACAAGTTGTAGTGTATCATCATGAGACCAATCCATTAGGAATCACTCTTCCATTATTTCATCACAAATTTTCACACTAAATAAAATGTATAAAACTGACATATCGTCAAAATCCTTACATTCATTTTATATTGTATAACATATTGTATTACTTCATTCATATTAAAACAAAAGTGGTCATTTGATGTGTGTAGGTCATCAATATGACCTACACTACCCCAATCACACCACTTTGGATCAAGTTTAAAGTGAATAGTTTTCAAACTTCAATTTTGACAAACTTAAGACTCCTATAAATGCCAAGAATAAATTTAGAAGGCACAAAAACCTAAAAAATGACTATATGTTTACCAAAAATAGACATCAATTACAAAATTTATGTACTTAAATTTCTAACATTAATACCTAGACCTTAAACATGTCTAAGTACTGACTAGATTAGATTTTGAAAAACTAATTTCTACATTATAAGGCATGTAGCTATGAGACTAAATCTATCATATGATAAGTGACCCTAATTTATTATAGATTATGAGTGATGATTAGGGATAAAGAGGGAGTGATTAGGAATGATGAGGGATAGTGAGGGTCAATGAAGGAGTAATCAGGGATGATGAATAAGTCATTAGAGATGGCTAGGGATAGTGAGGTTTAATGAGGGAGTTATTAGGGACAATGAATAATTATGAGAGAGTGATTAGGGGTGATGAGGCATGATTAAGAAGTTATAAAGGATAAGGGAGGGATGACTAACAATTGAAATCAACACAAAGTGGTAATTTGATGTGTGCAAGTCATTAATATGACCTATGCTACCCGAATCACACCACTTTGTATTAATTTCAAAGTGAGTGGTTTGAAAAATTCAATTTTTACAAACCTAAGACTTATATAAATACCAATAATCAATCTAGAGGGCATAAAAACCTAAAAAATGACTATGTTTACTAAAAATGGATATCAATTTCAAAAATTATGTCCTAAAATCCCTAGGTTTAATACTTAGACCTTGAAAATGCCTATGTATTGACCCGATTGGATTTTGAAAAACTATTTTATACATCGTAAGGCATGTGGTTGTGAGAAAAACTCTATTAGATGTCGAGTGACCCTAATTTATTATATTTAATAAAATAAATTTAAAGTATATGTTTACATAAACTTATATTTAACATTTAGAGTAGTAAATATAAGCTTCTAGCCACAGTTGCTTTCATCTGCAACTCTCACATGGTTTTATGTGAAAAATAACAAGAATGAAATCATGTTATTTATAATGCAATCATGTTCATGATAACATGATCACCTTACCTATTAACCAACATTTACTCAGTTTGTTCAAATGTGCAAAATAATAATAGTGCAATCGTATTTTTGTTTTACAATAATGTGATCACATTATACATTAACACGATCGTGTTATGGCTTGGTAATTATCAAGACATAATTTAAATAACATGATAACATTAATTAAATAATGTGATCACATTATTTATTAACATGATTGCATTACATAAAATTCCCATGGAATTATCTCCCAACTTCATGCACTTACCCCTTTACAAAATCACTAATTTACAGTCGTGATTTCATCCTCAAGAGTTACAATTTTACACTGAATGCCAAACCTTAACCACTAGTGGCTCACTTTCTCTAGTAGGTTTTCCTCCTTCCACAAAATCATAGATTTTCAAATTGTGATATTTCCTTGAAAGTTGTAATTTTATCCTTAAAGTCATATTTTTACATAAAATAGGCCTTAAAAAATTTTAAATAGTTTTTGTAGATCCCTTTGGTTTTTAGTATATCTATGCTAACCTATTTTTTATTTATAATTTTTAAAGGCATCAATTTTAAAATTAGATAGTCCTTTTATGCTGAGTAAAACCCACATTTATAGTTGTGGTTTTGCCTAAAAAGTCATGGTATTGTGCTCTAAATTTGTGTTTTTGCCTTCAGAGTCAAAACTATAGTCTAAAGATGTTAAAAGTGGATAGTATTCTATCTCATGTATCTATCTAAGTGTTTTTTTTTAGGGAGAAGTATTTACCCAGGCCATTATTAAGAATCTAGATCACAAACCCTTTCCCTACCTTGTTGCAAAACCATAGATCATGAAATAGCAATTTTGCATAAATTAAATAATTTTTCATGTTAATGAGCAATATTGCCCTGATTAAATTATCTAGGCATTAGTCTAGAAGCATTTCAAAACATTTTTTGATCATCTTTATATATATATATATATATATATATATATATATATATATATATATATATATATATATATATATATATATATATATATATATATATATATATATATATATATATATATATATATATATATTCAATCTATGTACATATTTTTGCATCCTATTTTAAGTCTAACTAATAAACTTTTAATCATTTCCCTCATCTAGCTATATTACAAATTCTGAAACTATAGTTTTGTAATAAGAGTAATTATATTGCATTAAAACTTGAAGTTTTGAATAAAATTTATGGTAACTTATATTGGTTATCCCTTTTTATGAAAAATCATGACTTTGTAGTACCGATTTTGCATAAAATCTATGATATCCTACTTTCTAGAAGCAATTTTGAAAAACACTATGTATTCGCATTTTTGTAGATGGAGTGGTAGCTTTTCCAAAACTACACTACTAATAACTTTTGTGCAAGACCTTAGAGGGAGGCATTTAATATTTTTTTTAACATCTTGTCTTATAGGTTGCCTCTCCAAAATTGCCAATCAAACTACTAATGATTCTCTTGCAGGCTGCCTATCATAGACAATTTGGCATCTTGAAAATAATTTTATCTAAGACTTATAATCACTTTTTTAAAATCATGTTGACTAAATTTGTTTTTGAATATCTTTGATCTTGTATATATCTCACATCTAACTAATTAGTTAACTAGTCTCTTTTAGGTCTACCTATTTGTCCCCTGAGGGCTATAGTGGTTTATGATCTCCTCCTTATGTCCTTATAATGATTTTTGGAGGATAAAAAAACACTAACAAACCCTCCCATTTTTATTTTGTGCCAATGTGACATAGAATTGACACCCACACACTTGTCATAGTCTTAGGGGATAGTCATGTAGATTTTACCACAACACACTAATCCACACTCTATTTTCTAGTGGAGTATAAATATTAAGGACATATATCATTAGGCTAAGTGGTTGACCCCTTATAGGTTATCCATGAAGGGGAAGACTTAATTATCTAAACTAGGCATTAGACATCACCCCACATAGACTTGAGCCCCACTATACCTAGTGTATATCAGGGACATCCCTAGAAATCCCATTCAACCTAGTATAAGACCATCAACCATAATAAGAAACTTACTAATAGAGTTAGTATCATCTCCTAAGTGACCATCAAGTGCAGATAGGGTCGACAGGGTTTGATAGATTATATAATAGGTCACCAACCTATAACCTCACCCATAAATCCATTAGATAGTAAAGTCACTAAGTTACACACCCAATCAGTTTACTAATATTAGCTTTGTGGTCTACATGATTTGGTGAGTGTTGTTCTAAACCTGTGCTATTTTTGATCCATACCATCCTTTTACCGAAACTTATACACACCTATCTAGGTCTTCACATATCATCATATTGTATATCCTTATATTATCATCATATCATTATGTACATCCTTACCATTATATTCTTGAACTTTTCTCATTTTGCATCACATCATATCTCTCATCACCCTTTTTCCTTAATCCCATCCTAGTCTCATTGTATCTCCCAATCATTTTTCATATCCCCATCACCTACATATCTTAATCACGTCTTATCATCCAAATCTTTTCATAATTACACTTTATCCATAACCAATAATTTATCTTGATATTGTCTTGCCTGTCACCTTATCAACCTAATGCTAATCATAGTCCAACCCAAATTATTCCCTTTATCTATACTAATCCCCTAGTCAATTCTATAGTCATACTTTGGTCTTCATCCACATTGGTAAACAACTCTTTTCATTAGGGTCCTCATTATTAGTTTCCTAGTATCTAATCAAGTTTGAATCATACACATAATCACGTATCTTATCAATATATTTATCATATTATCTCATCCTATTAGATTTGATCATCTTAGCCTTGATCTATACTTAATACCATCAACCCCAATTTAACTCAATCTCTTAGTCTAGTCTAGCCCCTCATCTAATCTCAGAGATTATCATAGCTCACTTAGTTGAATCTTATCCAAATCATCAAAGTCTACCTCCTGACTTAATTTGGTCAACTCAAATATTATCCTATCCCATCCAACATCTCATATCAAATTTGAGATTGGACTAAATCAAGCTTTTGTATAAATTTGTTCCATGCATCCCATTATAATCCTATAGTATTTTTTTTCAATCCCTCATATCCATTTATTAGGGATGGCAAACCATACCATCTATACTTTCTCTTGTCTTCATCCATGGACTCTAAAATAAATTTGGTCGATACCCTAATTGAGAAATGCCTCATCACCAATAGGTATGTACTCCTTTCATGCCTCCTTGAGATAAGTACTCCACATCCTATATACTTCAACCCCATCCATCCAGCATTACCTCTAATATGTAACTATCCAAATTAACCAAATCCTAGTCTTCACAAAACCTTGTCCCATTAAAACCCTCCATCAATTAGTCATATTAAGTAATCTTCCCATTCCTACACTATCAAATGGAATCTAATCCTAGACACCTCATCTATTACTAGTCTACTCACCTAGTCACATCAATAACCATATGATGCAAATTCTAATACTTCCACATCTAAATCACAAAGTGAAGAGATCCCCTATACTCCTCTTCCTATATCCCTTGAATCACTCTTACACCAACTTATTGTCACTAACATGATGGCCTATCCAACCATACAACATATTAATCCTACTAATCCAAAGCCCTCTTGTTATAATGCCAATCACTATTGTATATATCACCAAACTTGGGGGCATACCATTAATCAATTTTGTAATTTCAAAAACTATATCCAAAACCTCATTGACCATGGTGACATATAAATCAATAATGAATCATATGTGCCTACATACTTGGGTGAACAAGAAAAAGAATGCCAATATTATATTCTTGATTATGATCAATCTCTTCCCTCTACAAGCCTAGGTCAAGACATTGCATCTATCTTTGATGGTCACCACATATTTGACAAATATTCTGTTAAAGATGATTTTATTGCCCATGATCCTAGTCTTTCCTTCCCTCATGGGCCTATCCTTGGAAAATCCATTATACCTCTATCATCTTCCCATTTACCCTCATTTAATAGATCCCATGATGAGACATCACTTTGAAACAAAGAATCCTCTATTAGTAGCATATCAAAGTCAACATCAGAGTCAATGTAAGTAGTATCTACATTGAAATCATATTCAACACTAATATCTAAATTGGATTCCTCATTAGAAACATCATTCCTCATAAATATTTTAACATATGATGACTATGCCTACCTTTTTGAATATACCTCCAATAAGGATGATAATCATTCACTAGGCATATACTTTGATCCTAATCAGGATGATGAAGTAATAACAAAGTTATTGCAAATTTTATATGTCAAATATTATCAAAATGAATCTAATCCTACCTTGAATTCATTTACCATAGCTCATCTTAGTGATATTTTATTGATCTTGAGGAGATTTTCTCTATTGTCAAAGTTGGGTCTCTTGGGAACCCCTATGAGGACCATGCTAGCCTATCACCACTCATTGAACTCTTCATATCATCTCCACCCCATTCATACATCATATATCATTTCCTTCCTATTAAATATCATTTAATCACATCCCTCCATAAGGATGAATAGAAACATACATCATTAGATCCTTCCACAAATAATATAATAAGTGCCATAAATGTCAAGGTCCAAGACCATATTAAAAAATCCATACATGATAATAAAATTATCTTTGATCCCATAAGTTATAACCAAGAAACATAAAATCATCAACCTAATAAAAACACCACTAATGAAGCATAAAATTAGGCACTATGGGACTATCAAAGTCAAAATAATCATCATCTATCAAGTCAAAAATCAAGCTTCTATAGTGAAGCCCAAAATTAGGTACAAGGGGGTAGTCAAAGTCAAATCCAATTAATAAATCAAAATAATGTCTAAAACATTATCAAAATGGATGATAATCCTTCAAATAATCATATCAAATATGAATTGCAAAGTCAAAGTGTCTTAGATATCTTAAATTATTTTTTTACATGGCAGCAATAAAATGTGGAATGTCTAACATCTCCAATGATGTGTGTGACTATTAGTAGTAATAATCAAACACCCATTACACTATCCTATAATGATCATATCCTCCATTAAATTCTAATACACCCCTATCAACATTAATATCTAATCCAATCCATACCTCCCATCACCTTCCTATGTAGTATTGTCTCTCATAGGGGTGATGAAGATACCTGGCCTAGATATCTGGAGGGGTTGTAATTGAGAATCACCAAATTTCACATAGACCCCAATACATCTAATAAAAACAACATGATCCTAGTATCACATATCTCTAGAATAAGTGTTAGCTTAGTATCCATCAAGTATCATAATTATTACATCTCATACCCATATATAATAAATTGAGATGCCATCAAAAATGTCAAAAAAATAAAATTGAAAAATAAAAAAAATAAAAAAATAAAATAAAAAATAATTTGTCTAATGGTGAAAAATAGTTTATTGTCACCTCAGGCAAATAACATGATGAAAATTAGTCTTTGACATCATGGTAAAAATAATCAATTATCTTCATTGTACCTTGACATTTGGGGGCAAACCCAATCCATCATTTATCATTCCCATCCATATCATCATTATCTATCATATCCCTCAGTCCATTTCCATCATATCTTGTATCCTCTCATGACTATCCTTTATTCTAGTCTTGACCTTTGTAGGGGATTAGAAGATGTATTGATAAATGTTTTAGAATTATCTTGGCATATCCTAAAATGGACACTCAAGAAACTACATATCTGATTCTTTTATGATGTGGTCAATGGAAATACCTAGTCCATTCTTCCTTGGTCCTCAACATCACCCTCATCCTTTTATCATACCATCCATTATTCCATCCATACTTATCTTGGCTTCTAGTCTTGGTATTCCCTTTGCTAGTAACCACATTTATATAGTGTATATACATAGTCCAAAAACCCTAAAAATTATAAAATCCACAAAATCCAAAAATATCTAAGATGTATTGTCTTATGTCATCTTGACCTATGTCCTATATATACTAGTCATCCAATCTAATGTCTAAGTCATCTTATCATATTATCTTATATATTAATCATCTTATCATTTTAGTCAACTTGTCTTATTGTCTTTAACAACCTTATCCTAATCCTAATCCCCCGATCAGTCCAAATCCATATTCTTATTTAAATCCTTATCCTCATCCACATTATTAGTGTATTCAAAGTCCATACCTTGTCTAAGTTCCTATCCTTAATCCAAAATCACATCGTCATCATGAAAAACTTATTCTAACTCATCACTTAGTAAATTATCTTGTCAATTCTCATCAGGACCATTAGACAAGACATTAATCACATTACATCTCTATGTAGATACTTGTGTGTGTTTGTCTACTTTTTGTTGTTTAAATTGTTCATATGTCTATATCTGATTGTCTTTTTGTATATGTTTCTTTATGTCTATTTAGAAATGAACAAGGATTATATAATGACGCCATAAGTTATAATGATGCTTTTAGGTGCCCTCAATGATGTAGAGTTTTCTACTTGCCCATGCACTTTGGCACAACTTCCTCTTGGTCATACTTATATCCTAGGTCATATTTCCAAGTGTTATCTTTATTGGATTGCCTAAACTATGATTAGATTTATTACAATAATGATGGATTGATTATCCCATCATCTAGTAGATAATATTAGCTCATTCATCCAATATCCAATCATTCCTACAAGTCCTTTTTATCATCACATGTATATCCTCTAGTCAATTATCTATTGTTAGGATAAAATAAAACACAAATTTATCCCCAAATTTCATACAAGAAAAAAAAAAAAAGAATAAATCAAACATATTAAAAATAATCATAAACATGCACAAAATAGGATACACCATATTTAACATGGTTCACTCAAGATGGGCTACATCCACCAAACTTGTCTAGTATATTATTTTCAGCAATACAAGGGAGAAACAAATTTTGCAACAAAACCTGTTATACCTCTCTACCTTCTCTACCTCCTCTTTATGTACAATATATTTTTTCATCTTAGCCATGTATCAATACATTTTAGGGATAAAAACACCTAAACATAACCTCTATCACCAGATCTAGAAACCTTTAATCAATAGCCCAAATTGACTATGAAACTACAATTTTAAAAGGTAATTTTAATAAAAATTTTACTTCAAGTGTGTTTCCACTAGACCCCCCATCAAAGGGGTCATCCCCATTAGACCCCACAAGGGGGGTTCCCCCCATTTCAACCCCCCGTGCCATTAGGGATAAAAATAATAGGATCCAAAATCTAACTGAAATAACATCAAAATTTTAACCTCTGATCTTGGAAGACAATTAGGCTCCACACCTAACAATCTCCCACTTGGTGATTGATTGCAATAACTCCATTGCTATTACATCCACTATACTATATAGACCTGAAAAAGTTCATTAATTTAATTATCATCCATGAAGACTAATTAAATCTGAACAAATCTTCAACTTCTCTCTTGTAACTACCTTGGTCATCATATCTGTAGGATTTTTATTGGTATGTATCTTCTCCAATTTTATTTTCTCTTCCTCTATCACTGAATGAATGAAATTATATCACAACTAAATATGTTTTGTTCTAGAGTGAAAAGCTATATTTTTGGCTAAATGGATTACACTTTGATTGTCACTATATAGAGTACATATTTCTTGAGTATGTCCCAATTATTCCATCAACCTCTATAACCAAATTATTTCCTTGCTTGCTTTTGTAGTAGTAACATACTCAACCTCTATGGTTGAAAGTGCCACAACCTTCTATAATCATGATACCCAAATAACTATTATACCACCTACTATAAACACATACCCTATAGTTATTCTTCGACCATCCAAGTCACTTGATATATCTGAGTCAACATATCCCTATAATGTCACATCTGATCCACCATAGTTTAAACTATATCTATGGTCCCTCTTAAGTAACAAAGGATCCATTTTACTGCCTTCTAATGTTACTTTCCTAGATCACTCATGAACATAGTCACCACTCCCAATGCATGTGTAATGTCTAGCCTCATACACACCATTGCATACATTAAGTTGCCAACTGCTAATGAGTATGGAATTTTAGACATTATGTTATTTTCTTATTGTGTTTTAGGATATTGTTTCTTTTTTTTAATTTAAAGTGTGTAGCCAAAGTGTCCCAACTAATTTTGCATCTTGTATATTAAATCTTTCCAACACTTTTTTGATGTACTCTCCCTGTGATAATTCAATCTTCCTATTCTTTCTATCTCTACTTATCCTCATACCAAGGATCTATTTAGCTACACCTAGATCCTTCATAGAAAAAATATCACTTAATTGTTTCTTGAGTACATTAATATTGTGCATGTTAGAACCAACTATAAGTATACCATCTACATATAAAATCAAAATAATGTAGCTACCATTTTCAAAACTTTTAAAATATACACAACGGTCTGAATGACATCTAAAATAACCCTATTCTATCATAAAACTATCAAATTTAAAATACCACTATTTTGGAGCTTGTTTTAGGCCATACAAACTCTTCTTCAACTTGCACACCATTTTCTACTTACCTTTAAATTTGTATCCTTGTGGTTTCTCTATATATATTTCCTCCTCCAAGTCACCCTGAAAGAATGTAGTCTTCACATCTAACTGTTCAAGGTGCAAATATTCTACTACTACCAAACTTAAAATGGTTTGTATAGAAGTCATTTTAACTACTGGAGAAAATATTTCATAAAAGTCTATACCTTTCTTTTTTTCAAAACCTTTAACCACCATTATAGCCTTGAATTTATTTATATCTTCATTCTCCTCCTTTATCTTGTACACCAACTTATTTAGCAATGCCTTCTTTCCTTTGGAAAGCTCCACCAAATCCCATGTTTGGTTTTCCATTAGATCATCATACTCCTAATCCATAGCTTACTTCCACTTATCCTTGGCATTAATCTATACTTATTCTTTATATCTTTCTGGCTCATTGCCATTAGTAAGTAGTAAATAATATAAAGGATAAAAATGATCAGGTGGTCTACTTACTCCTGCAGATCTTCTAACAGGGGTTTGAGGTACCTATTCATGTTGTACATTTTGATCAGGAACCTTTGGGACATGTTTTTATATAATGTCTTCTAATACTATATATTCCCTTTTGGATTCTTCATTCTTCTTTTCCTACAATTTATCCCTATATATGAATTTTTCATGGAACACAACATCTCTACTCCTAATTATTTTCTTACCTTCCAGGTTTCAAAACTGAAATCCATAGTCATCAATTCCATAACCAATAAATGTGCATTTATGAGACTTAGCTTCTAACTTATTCCTATGATCTTTGTCAATATAAGAAAATTATTCACAACCAAAAAATCTTAGAAAAGAATAATCTACCTTCTTTCTAGTCCATGCCTCCTCTAGTATTCCACCATACAAAACACTTGAAGGTCCTCTATTTATTAGATAAACTACAATAGTTATAACATCTACCCAAAAATGTAAAGGCAAACTTGTATGTAATCTCATACATCTAACATGATCCATAATAGTCTTGTTCATTCTTTTTAACACACCATTTTGTATTGGTGTTCTTAGAACTATTTTTTGTCTATAAATTCCACTTTCTAAATAGTAATTGTTAAAAGTGTTACTATAATACTCACCTCCATTATCTGATTTAAGACATTTTAATTTTAAACATGTTTTATTTTCAACTAAAGCTTTTCATTTCTTGAATGTATCAAAAACATCATATTTCCTTTTTATACAGTACACCCAAACTTTCTAGTTACATCATTAATAAAGGTAACATAATAATTTGAACCACCTAGTGAATATACCTGAGCTAGTCTCCATACATCCATATGCACAAGCTCTAACTTCTACTCATTCCTGGCTAGTCCAACCCTAAGAAACCTCATACATTTTTTTTCTCATATACATAATGCTCACAAAAGCCCACATCTAATTCTTTCAGACCCACTAGTTTATGTTTTTCACGTAATGTCTTCATTCCCTTTTCACTCATGTGGCCAAGTCTATAATGCCACAAAGCTACATCTTTACCTGTAGCAGCTACAACATAAGATGAATTAACATTATCTATAGAAAAATATAAAGTCCCTACTTTCATAACTTTTTCAACCACCATAGAACCCTTTGTAACCTTTCATGATTTGGTTGTAAATGTGACCATACAACCCTCACTACCCAACTACCCTACAAAGATCAAATTTTTCATCAAGCTTGGAACATGCCTGACATCCTTCAGCATCCAAGTGTTTCCATTTTGTAATTTAATCTAAATACTTCCTTTTAATAAAATACTATAGGGTTCATCATCACCAAGTTAAACATTCCCATAATTACCTTGAATGTAATCTATAAAATAATGTCTATGAGGAGTAGCATGAAAAGAAGCACCTGAATCTAAAACCCAAGATTTAGTAATATTATCCAAAGATAGTATAAAAGCATCTTGTAGTACATCACCTACTACATTTGCTTCTCTATTACCTTCTTATTGGTCCTTACCTAATTTATCCTTTCAAAACCAACATTCTTTTTTTTCTTGTCCTAGCTTATCATAGATTCAACATTCCATCTTGCCTCTTGATTTAGATCTTGCACCCCCTTTTGATTTTCCATGGTTACCTCTTCCTCTATTCTTCTACCTTCCTTTGTTCTCCACTATTAATGCATTTCTAGATATGGATGTTTCACCTATGTTTTTCCTTCACATTTACTCACTTAGGTTAACACCCACCACATCTTCAAACTTTAGCTTAACATTATTAGACATAGAGTTTCTTACTTCCATTACCAGGTTATTTCATTTGTTAGGCATGAAACAAAGAATTAGAAGAGCCCTAACTTTATCATCAAAGTCAATATTTATGAAATGTAACTGACTAGTAACTGTGTTAAACTCATTTAAATAATCTAGTACTAAACCATTTTTAGATATTTTCATATTAAATAATTTTTTCATTAAAAATATTTTATTTGAGGTAGAGGGTTTTTCATATAACTTGCCTAATGTGATCATAATACCTTCTATTTTCTTTTATTGTGATATGTTGAATACTACAAAAGATGTAAGGCACAATCATATGGTTCCAAGGGCTTTTTGATCCAATAGTTCCCAATCTTCATCTGACATTATCAATGGCATCTTGGCCTACCCTCCCAATGGCAAATATAAGTCCTTCTAGTAAAGGTAATTCTCCATCTGCATCTTCCATAATCCAAAGTTTTATCCATTTAACTTCTCCACCTTAGATTTATTTTCATCCACCATAGCTCCCACTCGAAGTCAAACCCTTTTCTTCTTATGATTTAAAATTATGCAAACAAAACCTTTACTATAATACCACTTTTTAAGATATAATAAAACACAAATTTATCCCTAAATTTATTACAAGAGAAACTATGAAACAAATCAATCAAACATACAAAAAATAATCATAAACATGCACAAAATAGGAGACACCAAATTTAACATGGTTCACCCAAGATGGGCTACATCCACCAAACTTGTCTAGTATATTATTTTCAACAATACAAGGGAGAACTAAATCCTATAAAAAAACCTGTTACACCTCTCTACCTTCTCTGCTTCCTCTTGTGTACAATACTATTTTTTCATCTCAGCCATGTATCAATATATTTTAGGGAAAAAAACATCTAAATAGAGCCTCTACCATCAGATATAGAAACATTTAATCAATGGCCCAGATTGACTACAAAATTAAAATTTTATAAGGCAACCCCTTGCACCATCAAGGATACAAATAATAGGATCCAAAACCTAGTTGAAATAATATCAAAACTTTAATCTCTGATCTTGGAATATAATCAAGATCCACACCTAACATCTATCATCTCTCTGGTCATCAACATCACAACATATAACATCTCAAATCCATCTAATTCACATCATCTATCTAATAAATGACATGTATAATAATCATCCTCCTCTTAATATTCTAATCCATCATCATCATCCTCTATTATCTATTCTAAATTACATTATACTAAGGTCTTTTCAAACTATGTAGGCAATGCTCAGTCACATGGTGTGCCTGAGATCAACTTGACCACTCTCTCCTCTTCCCCATCATTCATCACCACATATATTTTTTCATCCTCATGTCACGCATCAGTTAAAATACTTGAGCTATAATACCAATCATTAATCAATCAATCTATTGATCAATCACCATCCTTGTAATCATATCCCTAACCTTTTCATCAATTACCTACCCCTATCAATTAGGACCAATAAATCATAACATCCATCTTTTATTCAATCAGTCATGCACTATCATTGATTGGTCAATTCATTATTTAAATTTTATGGTTTTATCCTTTGATTAGGGCATAACTAGAACTATAAATGTATCATTTTCTACTCCCTTGCATGTGTCCTTACAAGGGGCATCATCACGATTAATCATATTATGGATCATTGATTTGATACAATGTAGTCTAATTATTCCCCTTCATCTTCTGGTCACTCAATCATATTATCATCACTTTCATCATATCGCTCAACTTTAGCATTGATCTACACTCATCATTCATCTTATCAAATCCTTGTCTTATCCTAGCCAACAATTCCCCCTTGCATGTCTCCTTGCTTGGGATACATTGAAAGCTTATGTCATTTTATCATATCATCACCATTTTATGGTTGATTCCCATTTGGGATGTGTCAATAATCATGACACTATCATTTCCACTCCCTTCACATATGTCTTTACCAGGGACATCATCAATTTGTATCTCACTTTTTAGGTCAATCATTTTATTCATCATCTATCTCATATCTCGCATTCTATCCCTTTTTCTATTCATCACATCCCTCCCCTCATTTACTCTTTCTAGTGGGCATCCATCTCATTCTTCCTTGCATGCCCCCTTGAGTGGCTCTCATATCCCCTAAAATAATCTACTAACATTCATCTCTAACACAATTTTTTCTTTGAAATACCATTAGTCCTTCCATTTCATCCACTCATAATACCCTTTCAAAGAGGGGATAAAAGTATACAACTAAATTTTCTCACTTGATTTAAATTCACTAATATTATTATTAATAGATACTAATTTCACCTATCCCATCTAACATTATTTCTCTCATCTGATCCCATCTAACTCTACCATAATCATTTATCTAATACCCCCCCTTCATTATATTTTATCTATTAACCTTATATCTAACCCATAAATCAATTAATTCATATAAATCACCATTATCTACTAACTAATCCCACTTATCTAATATTTTGGAATTAAAAATTCCCATGACCCACATACACACCTACCCTAGACTATTCCTAGACTCTCATACATCCTTAGTCCCTAATAACCTATATAATCACCTATCTTAATCCCCTAATAATATTACTTAGCCCCTAGATGGATTTATAATTCTCTAATTCTAGAATCCTATCTAACTTAGCCCTTTTTCTTTAGAAGCCTCTATTTTAGAGGCTTCCAAAGAATTTTTAATTCCATGGATAATCCTCAACCCTTGATCCTCTACATCCAAATTTTAAAATGGGCCATTTATCTTACCTCCATGGTTTATTTAAATAAGCCACTCCACCATGGACAAGGCAAGGAATGAATACATAAAGTCTTCATGTCCATATGATAAACTAGTCCATATAATTTAATGAATCAAGCTATCATAATATTGAAAATGAGTCTACTTATGAGCTATCTTAATCCTTAATCCTTTAGTTTTTATTTTTATTGTTAATCTTGGTTTGGAATAATTAGCTTTAGGATTTGAGTATTACTATGAATATTCATTTATGTTTGCATTTTTATCCTATTGGCTCTAGATCTCAATTGGTAGATTGACATTTTGGGTGTTTTGATGAAATTACACAATCAAATCCATTTTGCTCAAAATTTCATCTACAGTAGGCAATGGAAGTTGAGTGGTTTTTCATTTTAACATTGGTTTCGAAACACTTTGATGTGAACATTAATCAAATTAATTACTTGAACATATGAATACTTGCAAGATATTAATCAAAAATGTTTTTTATTGGATAGATAATTAAGACTATATATTACATTTCAATATAAACATTAATCAAACACATTTTTACTAACTGATAAAATTAAGACTGCTTATTAGTTTTAAGAGATGACATAGAGGTCTTAAACCAAAAATAAAGAGGGGGGGGGGTCTAGTTGATATTTAATACTGCATTATTTTTCTATTTATTATTTTTGTTTTGGATGCATCTTTATATCACAAAAAAGGGGGACCACTTTCAATCTGGAATAATCTAGGTTTCTATTTTTTGTCAATTTACAAGGTTTATGCAAAAAACATTTGTGGTCAGGGTTTGAGTTGAAAAGGTATGTAATGCAGATGTTTTGGTTATGGCATTTGATCATTGAAATTTTTATTTAGAGCAATCAATGGAAAAAAATACATGTGAATATTGGTTGATTCTAGAATAAGAGATTGGGATTGTTAGGTTTTAAATTATACATGAATATTTATGATCTTGGGTTGTTTTTTTGGTATATTACATTTATATTTGCATTTATGATAATTTGATTTTGATTGTTTTGATTTTTTGGCTGTATTTTGTTCTCATTGAATCTCTCTATGTTTGCTCAAAGGCAAAAGAGTGTATTTTTTCTATGATGTTTCAGTGGTTTTCTATGGTATGTTTTGTGGCCTTTTTATTCACCAATCTTATTAGAAATTTATTTGTGTGTAGTTTAAGGTGCTAGTCTACTTTTAGAGGTAGTATGGGTGTCAATTTCACAGGGAATACTTGGTGGGTTGTCAGGTTGATTAGGTAGTTTTTAAGAAATTTTAGGTTGATTTTTCGATTATTTTGTTAAGCAATGTTTGGAATAGTTATTCTTTCTATTTTTTGTGAGCTTAAGGAATGTTATTTTCTTATATTGGATACTATTTATCTATGCTCTATTTATCAGAGTATAGGTATTTCTTTGCTATTATTTTGGGAGTATTGGATGGTTCTCGTCTCTTACTTAAATTTTGGGTTGGTTTACTTTGAATTTGTGAGACTAGTAGAGATGAATTTAATAGTTACAAGTTTTTGTTCAGGACTTAGTGTTGAGGCAGAGATTGAAGCTGGTTGTAATATTTTTGTTAATGAAACATAATATATAATATGTTTAGAAATGTAATAAGTTATATATTATTGTGACAATCTAGTTAATAAAATATATTTAAAATATATAAATTTATGTTCATATATATATATATGTATGTATGTATGTATGTATGTATACAATAATGTTTCCTTGTTTGTGTGTTTGATGTATTCATTTATCAGTGTGTCAAACTAGTGTTTGTGCTTAATTTTTACTTTGTGTGTGATTGAAATTAGAAAAAAAAATGTTAATTATATTAATTTTTTTATGTGAAAAAAAAGATAAGAAAAAACACTGTGTGGTTTATGTTCTTTGTATAGTACTTTGTGAATAACTAATTAGGTTTTTGTCCAAAAAAGAGAGAGAATGAGAAAAATGAATTATATTTTTTTGTATTTATTGAAAACTAGTTTATTCATGTATTATTCAATATAGCACCTTTTCATTCGATCAAGTTATCTCTAGGTCTATCATATCTAGTAAGTCTAAGGACTTGCCATAGTGATAATTGGTAATGTGTCACATTTTCATTTAGATTAGCTCCCCTAGGACCTAACATATCTGACAAGTTTAGGGATTAGTCATAATGACAAGTGGTGATGTGGTGCCTCTTGAATTGACCATAGTCTTCTCAGCTATTACATCACTAACAAGTGTAGAGGACTAGACAAATAGACATATGGTAATGTGTCATGTCTTCATTTGGCTAGGTTTTCCTTTGTTTTGGCATCTACACTAAGACTGCGAGATCAACTGTACTATTGGGAGAAGAAATTAGATAGTAAAGGCGAACAAGATATTTGTCTATATCCATGCATTATGCACTCATTTTTTTAGATATATGTATATTTTTGTCATATCTCCATGAATTCTAATAGGTTAGAATATGAACAAACTTCTCTTTTGGAACCAATAATGAGAAGAATATGAACTGTCATAGACTATAAATGACTATATATATGTATGTTTGTATGAAGAAAAGAGTTCCACCTTCAAAGAGATCAATAGAGAATATTTTGGTTATGATTACTTGTTATGCTTATTATTTTATTTCTTGTGTGCGTTATCATGTATAATATTTATATTATTTCTATCTAATTTACTATGAATGTTTTATAACTATTAATGAATTACTGGTTGTTCTTAATTCCTACTTAATGCATAATGAGTCATATTCACTATGATTCTATTTTCCCACCTTGTATATGAATTATCTGCACTATCCTATGTACTAAAGTAAACCTTAGCTATCCTCTTCCTTGGCATGTTTTGATGCTTTAGAAACCTATGTTAAAAATGGTGCAGTGAGCATGGAAACACTCCTTCTAGAAGAAACTATGCTAAGATGATTATCAGGGTAGAGAGACATTGACACATGGTTGGACCAAAAAGTATGTAATTTTGTATAAGAATAATCCAAATGAACTGGTCTTACCACACAAGAAATCATTCAAGAGCATATATATGGAGATATTTATGAAATATTTTGGTGTGAGTTACCTGAATTGATAGATTATTGGTTAGCATGTTTGGAATACTATTAATTTAACCCAATATTGAAATAAATAATCATTTAGATGGAATAAAAGGTAGATCAATTGTAGAAATTGGAAACTAACTAGATAAGGGTGATAAACTATTGGGTTGTTACCACCATAGATGAATATATTATCAAGTTTGTATTAGAAGGATACATAGCTTTTGAAGCTGTAGAGGACTTGTTTATTTGAGGAATTTTAGGGAAAGTTTTGCATTGACTACCTCTTCTTATGAAGATGTTGGTTATGGATAAAGTCATGGTACCTACTCTAGCCAATATAGAGTAGTCATTTTAGGTGTATGGGGGTTTGTGCAACATGATGGTGAATGATGATTAGATGAGTGGATAAGGCTTGAGACTAAATCTAACATAGAGACATAAGGGAAGAAGATTTAAAAGAAAAGTCTTGATTCAAAATGTGAGCTATGATAATAGAATAAATGGAATAAATAGAAGAATACCTAGGTAGCTGTGAGTAGAGGTAAGAATAGTAGTAAACTAGGTGATGAACAAGTAAGAATATGTGATGAGAAAGATGAAAGAGATGAAGAACAATGGATGAATAAAGAAGATGATGAATGTTGACATATAAAATAAGTGATGAAGAATCAAATGAAAAAGAGATGTTCAAAGAAGAAGGTGAGAATAGTGTAGAAGTAGAGTAGTTAGATGATAAAGGTAGTGCATAGCTATAAGAATGAGTATTATCAAAAGAAGGAAATGAATAATTTAGTTATAAGTAGAACATAATCATAGATTAATAATAGGTTTAAGCATAGAAAAAGATGTCATAGGAAAGAATCATTCACCAAAAGAGCACACAAGCCTGTATCCCTATTTCTTACATCCTAACAGAAGTTTTTAGCTAGTGAATAGGAATATAATAATTGGGAAGGTCCATTTTCAGAGAAAGTACATCATTAGGGTTGAAAAATTAAAGCAACATTAATTTAAAATGCTTTAAAGGCCATATGGCTTATTGAAACTAAACATAGAAAATAAGGAATCATAGAAAAATAAAGTGTGCACATTGATCTCCTAGTACATAGAGTAGTACATAGGCATGACTACCTAGAATACAACTTCCTATTATAATAGCTATGCAGAAAATTCCTTTGACACTATTTTCATAATGGGTTATTTATGAGGATTTACAAACTTGATAATGTACAATGGGTCAACAAATCCTAAATAATACCTTATAACCTATGAAATGAGATAACAATCTAAGGCCATTACTGATGAAGCTATCTAAAAGTGTGAGTTAGTAGGGGCACTAACAAGAAGAGAACTTGAGTTAATATGCCATAGAGACATTTAGTAGGAAACTATGCAACAAGTTAAGGAATGGCTCATCACATAGTTCAAGATAAAGAAATGTACAAGCCAAAATATTCAGGACTTGAAGGAGATAAGTTAGAATTTGGGAAATTATTATACAATTATGACCATGGATTCTCTAATGTGATGAATAAGGTGGAATTTTACTTAATAAATAAAGACAAAACTGCATGATTTGTCGAAGGACTGCACTCCAAAATCATATTTACCACTGTGCAAACTTACTATGATACTAAAGTAGATGCTAGAGATGATACCCTATGAGTAGAGCAAATTGAAGACTATGGAGAAGCTCCAGTCATGAATTCTAAGATTAAAAATATATTATAGGATTTTATGAAGAGAATGGAGCAATACCATGAGGCAGATAAACCCAAGTTGAATTTATAGTGTATAGAGTGCAAAAAAGAAAGATATGATAGAAATGATTTCTCTAAACTCAAGACAAAATTATGTGATATTTTTCAAGTAATAGGAAATGTAATAACACCATGCCATCTCCTCCAATAGTATGTCAAAAACCCACATAATTTATACTATAATTTATATAAGTTAAATAATCATGATGAAAATAACTGTAGGGATTTTTAGGATCTCAAGGAAGGCATCACCAATAATGTATTCACCATCACTACATAATAAATATCCTTAATGAAGGAAATTATTCTAAGTGTAGAAGTCGATAAAGGTTGTGCAACCTAAGCAAGTCCATAGTGGATTCCTAGTTCACCACAATACTAGTCAGTTATACCCCATTTCACCAAGTTACACACCACCATATCTGTAATACCAGTATACGTCACCCTAAATATTATCCATGATGTAATAAAAATAAATGAGTTGGACCCCTAGTCACTCAAAAATAGTTTTGAATTAGATATAATACCTATCAACATCAAAATTAGAACACTACACAGTAACATGAGGGTATAAATGAGGATATCAATCTAATAGAGAAGGAACTAAGGGTGGTTATAGAGGAGGATATCAAGGTAGTAAAGGAAATAACTATCAATGGCCTCATTTATAATGATATCTATGTGGATAGTAAAATCATGTACAACAAAATTGCCCCTTGAATCCTCAAATATAGTCTTACTATGCAAACAATAGAATATATGACCAACATGAGATAAAAGATTGTCTTGTCTTGGAAAATCAAAGAAATGACAAGGTTGTTTAGAATGTGAATACGGTAAGTGCATAGACTAAGGAGGATGACTTATTGAATTCTATCACATGATAATAGCATGCATAAAGAGGGTTTCATCCTCTTGATATGCTTGAGGATCAGGGAATCCAAAAATCCAAACAAGATAAATACCCAAAACCAGCTATAGAAAAAGTGCTCATGTATGAAGTTACACAGATGTTGAAAAACATTAAACATCAAGATAATACTAAAGGAGATGATATATAAATATATGCATAGATATATGGTTAAATCATTCACATTATGTGTCAGGATGGAGATATCACTATGCTCATATAACTTCAAAAAAATTTAAGCACACTATGTAATGAAGACATCTCACAGAATATCACAAACTTGCTACATAATATATTAGAGTGTTTATAGTAGGGCCAATAAAAGATATAAATATTGGTTTTATATGTAAAATTAAAGAATACCTAGTATTTAATTGCATAAATTGACATTGAGGTTGCAAATTATGACATTGCAAATGTTATATTTGACTTTGGTAGCACAGTTAATATGATTCCTAGGTCCACATGGGAAGCTATTAGATGACTAGTTATAAGTTATAGTCTAGTATCTCTAAGCTTAGATGACTATAGATGAGTTGAGAGCCTATTGGTAGATTAGAAGATGTTGAAATTAAATTCATATAATTGACCTTATAAGGTGATTTTAAATTTATTAACATGAAGATAACAACAACACATTACCCTATACTAATTGGTAGAAAATGGGCATTTAATGGTCAGATAACTATCAACATGGTGTAGAATAAATTAAATGCATGATAGGGAGATAAATTTGTCATCATTATATTTAATAGGGTGAATAAACCTTACATCATTCTAGTTGAACTAGATTCTCCATAAGTCACGTAAGAAACTAGATGGATGAAGGTAAAATCTAAAGAAAATTCAAAAGCTCTACACACAAATCAGTGAAACTTCTTGTATAAACATAAAAAACCTCAAGGTCAATCATTACTCACTCAAAAATTTAATTTATTTGAATAATAGAGGCCCAAACCAATAGTACTCAGTCATTGTCAACCCAATTTGTCATAGAAGATTATGCATCTATGTCTACAAAATCCCCTACTAATTTAAAAGTTGACTTCATTTATCAAGTAGATGATCCTATGCAATATTTTATAGATTTGACTAGAGAAGAAAATTTACCTTAGAAAATAGCTTCATCTATCAATGGAGACTTAGAAACATACCTACGCAACTGGGCTCGAGGAGATCATGAACTCTAACCTATACAAATGGTCTTTGTAAATGAAAGATAACTTCATGTATACTATGCAACTGAGGATATTCATTATTTCATTATACACTTACAAGTTCATGCACCTACCATTAGCTATTTGGTCAGTGCTCTGAATTATGTTCTAAAGGGAGTTGCAGTGGTATGGTGGGAAATTCATCAAAATGATCATATCAAGTTAGATGATGCATGTGAGCTCATGATTAATAGGTACCAACTAACGTAGATCATTAGAAACAATTAGCCTTTCTTCTAAGAAGATGAGTGTCCTAAAATTCATATTCATAAATTTGTTAAATTTTAGACCAAGGAACATGTGGCACCAAAGTACTGAGTTCACATCTTTTATTATACACTTGCTCCTTTACCATCAACATGGTATATGCATCAAGAGTGTAGGAGGGAGATAAAGCATTGGGTGTAGGTTCAAAGTGATTTGATATAATTTTTTTTTGTATATGAAAAAATTCTAGTTCATAATGCACTATAGAAAATCAAACAATTCTTATTCCATGGGTTCACAAAAGACATAAACACCATGATAGAATCTATGGCATAGAAGAACACAACTTCTGATCTCAATTCAAAATTCAAAATATATAAATTTGACAATAAATAAGAACAATATATTATGTAACCATGTTAATAAATATAAGATTATGAAGATGGAATTGAATATTCTAATGGTGATATTGATTTGACTAATTTTTTTGAACCTAAATAGCTAGTGGAACTACTAAAAGACATCAGCATAGAACCTACTGAAGAAGACAAGATGCACAACATACAAATTCTAGAAAAATAAGGGAAATGAATGATACAAGAATTTTTTGATGAATAAAAGTGCAAGATTTACCAACAATCCATCAAAAATAATGTAGCAAACATTGAAACTGAGGACATTCCCAAATTAGTGCATATAAGTGATTACTAAATAGAAGTTAAATATTTTGAAGTTATGGAACTTATGTAAGATTATCAAGATGTATTTCCCACTAAATTATTATAGTTTCAAGGATTTTATCCATCTCTAGGTGAGATTCATATCAAACTTAAGGATTGTGCATGACCTAAAAAAAGGACATATAAGCTAAATCCAAACATGAAGATGAAAGTGAAGGATGAAATTGGTAGAATGGAAGATGAAAGAATAATAAATCTTATATAAAAGGTAAATTTGGTTATCCCTATGGTATTTCAACCTAATAAAATAGGGGAGATTAAAATATTTGGGGATTATTTCATTCTGAATGATGCCTGTGTAAATGATCTATTCCCAATTCCCTTCACATACGAAGTTCTAGAATCTGTCATAGGGCATGAAGTCTACTCTTTCACAGATGGCTTAAGTGGATATCATCAAATACCCATCATAAAATAAGATAAATCCAAAATAACGTTTTCCATGAAATATCGATATTTTACATACAAGGTCATGCCTTTTGGCCTTAGGAACACACCTATGGTTTTCTCTCATGTAATGGTGACTGTGTTTAAGGAATTTATTCATGAGTTTATATAAGTCTATCTTGATGATTGGGTAGTCTTTTCCTTATTTAAATAACATTTTTCTATATTGTGCCTAATGCTAGAACAATGTTGAGCTCTACACATTCCTTTCAATTTAAATAAATATCTCTTCTTTACACCTTTTGGCATCTTGCTAGGTCATGTAGTATGTAGTAAATGTAGTTTGGTAGACTAGACTAAAATTGTGATTATTATAAGTATTCCTCCACCAATCAGTTCCATGGAAGTGCAATATTTTTTGGGTCATACAAGGTATTATCTAAGCTTATCAAAGGATATGCAACCATCTCATCTCTGTTAGATTCTTTACTATGCAAAAGTGTGAATTTTATTTGGTCTTTAGAGTGCCAAGTAGCCTTCATTGAGCTAAAGTTAAGATTGGTTCTTATGCCCATCCTCATCTTTCTAGATTGGATCAAGCCATTTCACATACACATTGATGATTTGGGTATCATAGTTAGTGGTGTGCTTATGCATCCAAGAGATGGTGGACTCGACCATCCCATTTATTTTATAAGTAAAAAACTATCTGACATAGAGAAGAATTATATAATAAATGAATGAAAAACACTCGTTATCATGTTCACACTACAAAAAAAAATACACTATCTTCTTTCAACACCATTCAAAGTATTTACCAATCATCAAGCTCTATGATACCTTATGAACAAGTTGATGCTAGGAGGATGCATCTCTAGTTGGTTGATGTTATTTTAGGATTTTTAGTTTTGCATTAATGTCAAACTAGGTTAATAAAATGTGGGATTAGATCATCTTAATTGCATTCATAATGGTGAAGAACCAAAATAATTATAGGACTCACTTGATGCTCATCTCTTTTGTATTTTTATGATTCTTGAAAATTTCAAAGAAATTGTCAACTTCATGTAACAAGGATTATTCTTTGCATAATATCAAGAATGAGACAATAAGTATTTTGTAACTAGATATTTTCCATACACCATCATCAATGGGCTTCTTTATCATTTAGGGAAAAATGAAGTGCTATGTAGGGTTGTTCTATAACATGAATAACCTCAACTCTTATAGGAGGCACAACAAGGATTTGAAGGAGGACATTTTGTTGGAGAAGCTACTGTTAAGAAGTTGTTGCATAGTGATTTATGGTGTCCAAAACTATTTTAGGATACACACAAAGTAGTGTAGCATTGTGATGTATGTTAGCACATGGGTAAGACACTAAAAAAAGATAAAATGCCTTTGCAGCCTTTGTTAGTTGAGAAACCTTTTGAATAATGGGGTATTGACTTTATTGGACCTATTAATCCACCAATCAAATAGAATAAACTAATTTATATTGTTATTTTAACTAATTACTTAACCAAATGGGTTAAATTTATTGTCACACCCAACTATGGTGTGAAGGATGTAGTAAAGTTTCTTTATGAGAACATTATTACAAGGTTTAGATGCCCCATCAAACTCATCAAAGACCGAGGCATGTACTTCCTAAATAACACCATCAAGGCTCTTACTAAGGAATTTATGATTTATCATCATAAAATCACTTTGTACCTTTGAGGAGTGTCGTTTAACTCCTAATTTAATCAATATCCAATTGATGTCTTATCAACCAGGGCTGGTGTCCAAAGCTATCTACAACAAGGTATGGGATGGTAGATCTAGAAGGTTACTTATGGGGGTGTTTGATTGTCCTATTTTAACTTTGACTAAAGAAAGAAATGTGTCCTAAACTATGTGATTCACTCTTTTGATGAAAATGAAGAAATCAAATCAATCCACTCTTTTGTTGAAAGTAAAAATCACACTCCTATTTACACTTGCATGGAAAGTAAAATCACACTCTTCACTAATTAAAGGATATTTGTTTCACACGTTTGCTGTAAAATAAAACACACATTGATTAGAAAGGAAATGACTTTGGAATAAGAAAATGATTTTTAAACTATTAATTTCTTTTGATGTTTTTATGAATAAATATAAATATTAACAAGATTATAATTAATTATAATAATGAATTAGTATAACATAACATAAATACCGTACACAATTATTGGTTCTAAGGAGAGTGGGCACTTACTCCTCTCAGACTCAAGAACAAAGATTAATCAATGCTGTAAACTAAAGTATTAATTTACAAAATTGAAATGATTGTAATCTAGCTAAAACCTTAATATGATTGTACAAATTTTCTTCTATTATTTGCTCTCTATCATTTGATATCTATATCTAATTCTCCTTTCAATCACAAAAGTCTTACTTTTAATACTAATATAATCAACTCAAAATAGGATGCAAAAGAATAGGATTCCTTGGTTGATTCATTCATCTAAAGATAGGAGATTAGATTTCCAAGAGATCTAATTATTCTGATAAAATAGATATCCTATCCTATAATAGTCCTAAGATCCAAATATATATACAACTTTATCAAAAGCAAATCATACAAAATAGTAGGTGGTTATTTTCCTTATTTTATTCTAGATGGAATGATTCTTTCTTATCTTATTTGGCCACCAACTTCCCTATTTGTAGCTTCATCCTTATAGAATTCTTGAAATTGACCCTATAGAATCGGGAGGAACAAACCTATGGAGTCCATAGAAACAAGCCTACAGAGTCCATAGAAACAACCCTGTGGAGTCTGTAGAAATGAGCCTATAGAGTCCATAGAAACAACTCTGCATAGTATGTAGAAACAAGCTTATAGAGTCCATAGAAACAAGCCTACAAAATCCACAGAAACAAGTCTGCAGAGTCCGTAGAAACAACCCTATAGAGTCTGTAGAAGCAAGCCTGCATTTTTTTTAGCATTCTTTACAACAAAAATTAGTAAAACATGCTATGTATTAGATATTAATGACAAAGTAAAGGTTTAGTCTTTGGTTTAATGTAAATAAGACAAATATCTATTTTCCATGTAATAGCTATTTAACAATCTAAGATTTGCATAAGATAATATCCTTTGAGAGATGAATTGAGGGAAATAACATGTCAATAATGAAGCATATTTTGATCTCATCATCTCCCCCAAGCTTTATCTTTTACAAGTCCCATTGTAAACATTTATTAGCATTTATAGCTCTGGCTTCTACTTTCCACACTCTGACTCAAATTATATTCATAAAATTCATCTATTATATGCTTATCTGAATTGCTTTTAAATCCTTGATGTACTTGAATCATTTTTTTCCATATATTGAATTGCTCCTCTGATTATAGATCCCAACTCTGCCATCCTAGAATCAGTATGATCAACAAAGGGGGTCTATATCTCATGCCAATCCATTTATACTCTCCCCCAAAATTTATTACCTCTATTAATATTTCCAAAATTGAGGATGCTCTCCTCATACTCCATCTTAAGTTATTTGGAGACATGACCTCTCATCTTGTAAGAGGCACTAAAAGTTGGTCCCATCTATTTCTACTTGTAGTCACCACTGAATCAAAACTCTATCTTGAAAACAAATAAAAATAAATAATATAATCATATAAATCCTTTAAATAATGCGTTTTAACCTCATCATCTAACAAAACATAGTTAAAATTCTATTTGATCAATTTGGGAATAGGAAAGGCTGGTCTGACACACAAACCTATAGTCTTAGCATGATTTGTATAGTCCTCAATTCTACTTTTCCATGCTATTTAATTTTTTAATGTAGAATGTAATTCCCTATATTTAACTTCTACTACATGAAGGTTTATCATTAATTTATTTTTCTCATGGTCTCCTAAAATCAAATCATGCAAATAAAATTCACAAAGCAAATCTTGCTGATCATTTTCAGCACTATAGAAAATTTCCAAAAATGTTATTGGCTTTAAAATTTTGTAAAGAAGATGAGAATAGATCCATAGAAGCTACCATCTATAAAATTGTTCAAATAAAAATAAACTATATGCAGGAGAAGGATTCCTACATGCCAAAAGAGATTCCCCTAATTTGCATGCATCCTACAAATTTTCTTCTAAATCTTGGACTTTAGCTTCTAATTCTTTATTTTCATTTTCTAAGAGTTTGTTTGAAGAAGTTGCATCTTTGTTTTTCTATTTAAGTATAGAATATATTTATTCAATTTGATGTAGTATTTGTAAGGAAGGAATACCTAGATCTCTTGTTTGACAACCGTAGTCAAAAAATACATTAGGAGGAGAAGGTGAAACCTCAGGTGCTTTGAAAGAGTTTACCAAACTCTACAATCTCCTATTTTATTTCTTCTAATTTTCTACATATATCCAAAGATCTATTTGTTCACTTTCATGTTCCTTTATTTTTTCCTCTAATCTGTGAACTTCTGCTACATTATCAGTAGATGATGTATCTAATTTCTATACCAACAATGAGTTGAGATGATCCTTGTTCTACAATTGACTGATCAAGTTAGCAATGTCAACTATTCATTGCTATTCAAGAGATTGAGCTTGAGAAAGTTACAAAGTTAACTACATAATAGGATAATTTAGATTAGATGATTTGCCTTTCTCATTGGTACATATAGTTTTCTCTTTATCCATTGCAATTTTAACTAAAATAGGTGGTTGTTCTGCCATACTTGATTCCTCTACCATATGTGGCTCTTCCTCTGGATTTGACTCCTCCATTATGATTGGAGAGTTCCTTTCAAAAGGAATTTATTTAATATCTATAGGTGTAGGGATATTTTGATGTATGAGGGAATGAAATACCATTTTAAGACTTTCCATAATGTCTGTAGCCTCTTGTTCATCATCATCTATCAAAATGAGCCTTCTCCTTCTTTTAGTCACTCTTTGATCTACACTCAGTTGGCTTTCCTTCTCAACCATCAAATCCTCAGTCTTCTCAGGTTTTATAGCAACCTTTCATCTTAATTTTCTTCTTTCTAACAAGGGAATTGGTTTCACTACAAATTCATGAGGTTATTGTGGATGCCTTAAAACTTTAGGAATTTGAGACCTTGTGATTCTTCTTGAAGAAGAAGAAGAAGGAATTTAGGTTGAGACTACAGTCTGTTATTTCTTCTTTGGCATTGTTTTCTCAGCTGATGTAGCAGGTGGAGATGAGTGTTCTTGTGGTAAATTTGGGGTTTCTTATGTATGTAGATTTGGAATTTATTATGATATACTATTATGAAATTCCTCCTAGACCTATTATCCTTGCCAAAGGAAGTGATGTTGGATAATGAGATGAACAAGGCCATGATGCCTAAGAGCAACATTAGGGGTTGTAGACATAACTTGCAGAGCACCATATAAGAAGTGTGGGAGGTTAATTTTGTACTAAGGGTTTTGTCTCTCATGTTTAAGATGTATTAATATTTTTATGGCATCTCCCCCTAAAAGATTGTGTTTCCCCTCACAAATGATATACTTGAGTACCCACTTGGCTATAGATTTTTAGGGTTCAAGAAGTGAATTTCTACTAATCCCTTTTTATTTTCCGTTGGAATCTACTAGACATGAAGTTCCAGTCTACTCATTACCATTAAATTGACTAATTAAATCACTAAATGAAAATTTGCCTATAGCTCTTATTCCCTCTTTTGGAACTTGTATAATTTGACTTATAATTTGAGTTGTAATAGGAATAAAAATGCCTTTCACAATTGAAAATTTAGGGGTGAGATTAGTGATGAATTCACTTATCATTGTTTCATCGAAACCCTATAACTTTTCAATGAAAGGTAGCCAGCCATTGGCTCTAAACACTACCACAAAAGCTTTGTATTTATGAAACTTTGCTACATTTTTTAGCTTTGATCTGTCTTCTATCCCATTTCTATGTAGAGTTAAAGTCAACTCTATTCCTTTAACTCCAATTGAGGTGTAGACTAGTCTTTTGTTAAAATTGGTACACAACAATCACTGAGAATTGGTAGGAAAAAATCATGGAGGATCTGTTTACTAGCTTCTATTGAAGTTTATAGAAATGAAATGGTTCATATGAAATGCTATAGCTACATGAGTTCATAGTTTTATATGATGACTTAATATGGTTAGATGCCACACATTTATATGGAGTGCACCAATTATTTTGTCCTTTATTAGAAGTTAGGTGAAATGATGGCATGTCATGTTGATAGTGACACCAATTCATTACTTCATTTAAAACCCCTTTTTATGACATCTTATCATTATGATAATTGATGACTCAATTAATTATATCAAAGCTGCACACTTATCCATACACCTTTGGCATCTTATTTGCATGCTTCTTCATTGTGTCATGTCATTCCATTTTTGAAGATTCAAATTTGGGTCATCTCCATAGAATAATTTTTAATTAAATTGAAGATAATTAATTAACTAAACATAGATAAATAAAATATATGTCTTATTTACTTTGACCTTAGATGTATCCTTTGCTCACCATTTGTCCTGCAAAAATAAGTTTGCATGGATTAGTTTATTTCATGGAGATGACCAATCATAGTGACATGATGAGATTCTCTATTTTTTCTTATAAATTTTATTTTTGCCCTTTGGCCGGCCATTGCTATTTTTCTAGCCAAAACCCTTTTTGCAATGCATAACCAATGAACAAGCTAATTTTCTGGGCATGCATTGTCAATAGTGTCCCTAGAAGGATTTTCACTATATATATATAATTATTATTATTTTATTATCAAGGAACATGTTCTCTGGAAGAAGTAGAGCTCTCTAGAATAACTACTTGATCCTTTATCTTTTGATCAAATTCTTCTTTATTGAGAGGTTTCTAATAAAGCTTCAATCTATGTCCATTGACTAATAGATCTCTTCTGCTATCATTAATAGGTATTAGCTTAATAGATCAATCTGATAAGGCCCCAACCACCTTGTTTGTAGTTTTCCTTAAAACTATTGAAATTTGGAATCAAATAATAGTTCCCAATCTCCTTTCTAAAACTTTCATTGCTTGATTTGTGAATCATGCCAAACTTTTATTTGATGTTGTACCAATTCAATTTTTTTTAGTGCTTTCATCCTCATCTCATCAAGTTCATTAAGCTGTAGGAGTCTTTCTTTATGTATTTCTTCTAATTTAATTCCTACTTCTACAACTATTTTCAAAGTTTTTAGTTCAAATTCAATAGATAATAAAGGCTTCTTACCATAAACCAATTCATAAGGTGAAAATCTAGTTGTTACTTTCCAAGTAATATTATAGGCCCAAACAGCTTCTGGTACCTTATCTACCCAATCCTTTCTACTAGAATTAACAACCTTGGTTAAAATGGTTTCCATTTCTCTATTAGTGACTTCAACTTACCCATTATCTTGCAAATTGTATGGAGATATTTTTTTGTGCTGAGTTTGATGTACTTGCATGAGGTGCTTTATCATGTTTGACATGGACTACAGTCCTTGATCTGAGACTATCTCCCTTGTAGCACCATATCTTTGCATAATTTTGAAATATAAGAAATTAGCTACCATCTCTTCTCTAGCATGAGTTAATGCTTCCACTTTTACCCACTTAGTCACGTAGTCTATACATACCAGGAGATATTCTTTTCCTCTAGAAGGAGGATCTACAGGACCTATAAAATCAATTCCCCATTTCTCAAATGGTTCAAAAACCAATTGAGAACGAGGGTGTAGAGGCATCTCTATTGAAAGAGTAGGCTATCTAATTCTCTAACAAGCATCGCAGTGTCTAATATATCATTTTACTTGATGATGAAGATGAGGCCAATAATATCTTATTCCCAAGATTTTATGTGTGGTTCTTTGAGTTGAATAATGACCTCCTCCTGATTCATCATGACAAGCTCTGATGATATCATAAGCTTCACCATTTATCACACACTTGTGAAATGCATGGTAAGGTCCAAGTTTAAATAACATTCCATTAATCCATTTAAAATAAAAACTTTCTTTGATTAAAAATTTCTTTTCTTTTTGTGAAAATTGTAGAGGAAACTTCCCTTTGGTGAGGTAATTGGCTATATCAGCAAACCATGGAGATTGTGATGAAATAGTAAAGAGTTGTTCATCTAGAAAGTCATCTTCCACTAATTTTTTTTCATTTGTAGTGTTTATTCTTGACAAGAAATCAGCCACCATATTAGTCTTCCTTGATTTATCTATAATAGTAACATCAAATTCTTGTAAGAGCAACAACCATCTAATAATCCTACCTCCCATAATTGGTTTGCTGGTAAGATATCTAATAACTGAATGGTCTATATAGATAAATACCTTGTAACCTATTATGTAGTGTCTGAATTTGTTAATTGCATAAATTACAGCTATGAATTCCCTCTCAGTTGTGGTATAATTTCTCTCAGTAGGTGTCATTTTTTTACTAATATAATATATAGCATACATGTTACCCTCTTCATCCGTTTGTCCAAGAACTACTCCTAGTGATGTACTAGAAGCATATGTGTATATATGGAATGGATTAGTCCAATATGGTCCTCTTAATACTAGAGCAGTAACAAGTTTAGCTTTGATGGTCTCAAAGGCCTACTGGAAACTATCACTCCATTTGAATGTACTATATTTTGTAAGCAAGGCAAACATAGGGGTATCTATCTGGATAAACTTATTTATGAAGCATCTATAGTAACCAACATGTCCTAAGAAACTCTTAATTTTAGTTTGTATTTGTGATATGGGTAAGTTGGAGATTATTTCAACTTTCTTTGGGTTTACTTGAATGCCTTTTATAGAAATACGGTGTCCCAAGACTATTCCTTCATCTATCATCAACAAACATTTTTCATGGCTCAAAGATAATTGATGTTCCTCACATTTGATCAATACTCTTTCCAAGTTGGTAAGAGCCTCTTCATAAGTTCCATAATAAATGGTGAAATCATCCATATATACCTCAACACAATCATTTGTAAGGTTAGAGAATATCACCATAACTGCTCTTTGGAAGGTTGTTGGAGAATTATAGACTCCAAATGGGAGTTCTTGGTAAGCAAAAGTTACCCAAAGATATAAAATGTGGTTTTATCTTGATCTTTAGATGCTACCATTATCTGGTTATACCCGCTAAAACCATTTAAGAAATAAAAATATCTCTTTCCTGCCAAGTTGTCAAGAACTTGATCAATGAAAGGTAAAGGAAAGTAATCTATGAGTGTTTCTTTGTTTAATTATCTATAATATACACATACCCTTAATTTTCCATTTTTCTTGAGCATAATTACTAGAGGTGAAACCCACTAGTTATCTAAGATGGGGTAATTAAACTCAACTTCCATCAACTTTTGGATTTCTATTTTGACTATTTTCTTTAATGTTGGGTTTATTCTTCTTTGTGGTTGTCTGGCCAGTTTGATAAATTTTGTGTAAATGTTATGAGTGCATATGCTGAGGTGAATTCCCTTCATGTCAGTATAATCCCAAGCAAAAGCCTTGGTATGTCTTTCTAGTACTTCAAAGAGTTGATCTTCCTCTTCATTTGTTAACCAACTATTGATGTTCAAAATATTTCTAGGTAATACCATGATTGGTTTTGTACCTGGGTAGTTGGATTATATTTGCTTAAACTCACTAATCAATGAGTTTAGAGGACATGGATGAGGAAGTAGCTTATGAAACATGGTTACATTATCAACAAACTCTTTTTTAGGAAGAATCAGTCTTGCTAAAGAATAATGGAATGCATCTAAGAAATGAGTTTATTGTTGTTCTCCCAATTTCCACATACTTTCATGAATCAATCCATGATCATATGGTGAAGAAACAATAGAAGAAGTAAAATTGGAGGTTTTAGAATATTCTATCTAACCCAAGAATCCTAAATTGAGGTAGTCCATAGTTTTTGGACTAGTCAAGTTCGTAGCTTTTAGACTGATAGAGTCCATAGATTTCAGATTGGCAGAGTCCATAGATTTTGGGTATATGTCTCCATTCAATTCTTCCAAGTGTTTTTTAACTTTGATCATAGATAATGAGTAAATGTTGTTTCATGTGTTGTCTGATTCATCCACCCAAAGTTCTTGTATACAATTTATTGATGGTTTTATAAGAGAATGTAAAGAGATGCATTTAGGTTTTATCCCATTAGAAATGGTCATGTCTCCTGACCTGCAATCAATTAATGTTGCTACAGTATCCAACCATGGTCTACCTAGGATTATGGGATATCCTAGATTCTTTGTTTTGAGTTGTAAGACCATGAAATCTACTAGATACTCCCAAGACTCTATTAGTACTTCAACATTTTCTATAGTCCCTTCTGGTTTAGTTACAGATAGGTCCACCATTTGAATAATGGTAGTTGTGGGTTGCATTCTCATAAGAGATAATGCGTGGAGAGTATCAATTGTCATAACATTAATTATTACTCCCAAATATACCAAGATGTTAGGAATTTCTTTATCTCTGATTGTGACTGTGATCACTGGGCTTCCTAGATCTGCATATTTTGGAACTAATAGTTTTTATGTTAATAAATCAACAACTTTTTTGTCAACATGAATGGTTCTTGGATATTTTGCTTTCCTCCCAGGTGTCTTAATACAAAGGTTTTTGATAATCTTATTTAATTCTGGTATATCCCTAATATCTTATAGTAGGGGTACCTCAATATTGATCTTTTTTAACTCATGGACCATCTCATAGCTGCATCTTTAAGTGTAGAGGGAAATAGTTTTAATTTCTAGCTATCTATTGTGTAATCATAGGTTTAACATAGCACCTTAAACTCAAATAGGAATTGATCAGGATCTTTTGTAGATCCTTCCTAGAAATTTGGTAGATTAGCTGGTGAAATATTTTTCATGGGGGTTTGATCATTAGGATCTGTAACAATAGGAAAGGAAAAAGTCCTTCCTGGTTATGCAAGTTATTGATTTTGTTGGAGAGCCATTTCTTCATTTGATGATGTTTCAAAGCCAGGATGATCTTCTCACTAAATATTTGTGGTATTAGTTATGGGTTGTTCAAAATTCTCAAAATTTTCTTTAGCTATGGATTTTTGAATTGCTTATTCTAAATCCTTGGTAATTTCTAAATAGTGTCTTCCTACAAGAGATTGATCTTGAAGAATTTGTCCTATGGGGCTTGCTTGTGGCAATGACCTAGTTTCTAAGTTTCAAAAGATTATTGTAGATAGGTTTCATTTGTAACTTCTAGTTCACTACTCAGAGATGTTGAAGGAGTGTCAACTTGTGTTCTTGGTGGAAATTTTAGAATGAATCATCCTTTAGAATCTTTACGATGGTACATCAATTTATTAAATTTTTATAGGATTTTATGGGTTTTTATAATGTTTTCTATTTTTCACTTTAGACCAATAATTATTACCTTACTTACACCTTATGTTCCTCAAAAATGGCACCAAAAATGATGAGTGTCATTTAACTCCTCATTTAATCAATATTCAATTGATGTCTTATCAACCAGGGTTGGTGTCCAAAGCTATCTGTAGTAAGGTATGGGATGGTAGATCTAGAAGGTTGCTTATGGGGGTGTTTGATTGTCCTATTCTAACTTTGACTAAAGAAAGAAATGTGTCTTAAACTACATGATTCACTCTTTTGATGAAAAGGAAGAAATCAAATCAATCCACTCTTTTGCTGAAAATAAAAATCACACTCCTATTTATGCTTGTGTGGAAAGTAAAATCACACTCTTCACTAACAAAAGGAAATTTATTTCACATGTTTGTTGTAAAAGAAAACACATATTGCTTAGAAAGGAAATGACTTTGGAATAAGAAAATGCTTTTTAAAATATGAATTTATTTTGATGTTTTTATGAATAAATGTAAATATTAACAAGATTCTAATTAATTATAACAATGAACTAGTATAACATAACATAAATACTATGCATAGTTCTTGGTTCCAAGGAGAGTGGGTTGTTGTTCCTCTCAGACTCAGGAACAAAGATTAATCAATGCTGGAAACTATATTATTAATTTATAAAATTGAAATGATTAAAATCTAACTAAAACCTGTAATATGCTTGTACAAATTTTCCTTTATTATCTAGTCTCTATCATCTGATATCTATATCTAATTCTCCTTTCAATGATGAAAGTCTTAAATTTTATACTAATATAATCAACTCAAAATAGGATGCAAAGGAATATGATTCCTTGGTCGATTTATTCATCCAAAGATAGAAAATTGGATTTCCAAGAGATCCAATTATTCTGATAAAATAGATATCCTATCTTATAATAGACCTAAGATCCAAATATATATACGACTTTATCAAAAGAAAATCCTAAAAAATAATAGGAAATTATTTTCCTTATTTGATTCTAGCTGGAATGATTCTTTCTTATCCTATCTGATCACCAACTTCCCTATTTGTAGCTTCATCCTTATAGAATTCTCAAAATTGACCCTATAGAGTCAGGAGGAATGAACCTGTGGAGTATGTAGAAACAAGCCTACAGAGTTCATAGAAACAAGCCTATGGAGTTTGTAGAAACAAGCCTACAAAGTCTATAGAAACAAGCCTGTGGAGTCCGTAGAAACAAGCCTATAGAGTTCATAGAAACAAGCCTACAGAGTCTGTAGAAACAAGCCTACAAAGTCTATAAAAGCAAGCCTGCATCTTTTTCCTAAGCATTCTTTACAACAAAAATCACTAAAACATGCTATGTATTAGACATTAATGATAAAGTATTGGTTTAGTCTGTGGTTCAATATAAAACAAGACAAATATCTATTTTCCATGTAATATCTATCTAAAAATCTAAGATTTGCATAAGATAATATCCTTTGAGAGATGAATTGAGAGAAATAACATGTCAATTATGAGCCATATTCTAAGCTCATCAACCTTCCCCAAGAAATGGCCAAGTTGAAGCTTCCAAAAAAATATTGGGAAAAATGTTGATGAAGATTTACGATATCAAAAGGGATGATTGGGAAGATTGCATTCCTATGATTCTATGAGCATATCAAATGTACTATAAGAGATCTATAGGTTTTAAGCCTTTCTAGTTGGTGTATGAACTTTAAGCAGTTATGCCAATGGAATACTTAGTACCTAGTTTGTGCATTTCCATGGTCATGAGACTAGGAGATTATGAGGCTCTCACCAATAGACTTATCAAACTAAATAGGATGGATGATTATAGACATAGAGGATCATGGTTTTAGGAATTTCACAAGTAGATCCAAAAAGCATGGCATGATAGGAATTTTCACCATAAAGAATTTCATAAGGATCAACCATTCTAATTATATGATAGTCATTTTAGAGCTTTTCCAAGCAAGTTACGGATTTAATGGAAAGGGCCTTAGGTTATACATGAACTATCACAATAAGGAACCATGGTTTTAAGAGATCTTTAAGGAACCATTTTGCTAGGGTGGGTCAATGGTTTTAAGCTTAATCCTTACCAATAATAGTCAAATTGATCTCATTTTGCTAAGTGAGTTTCTGCTGAGTAACACTAAGTAGATTAGAATTTCTCATTTCAACATGTTTTTATGTGTTTCTTTTTCTATCTATGTGTGTTTGTATATGATATCTTCAATACCAATTGAGAACCAAGATACCAAGCATAGCATGTGCCAACCATGCATAGGGGAATCCATGTCCACCATCATGGATGTCAAAAGTAGCAAACAAAAGAAATTTAGTCCAAAAAGGTACATAAAAGTCACATCAATAAGATCTCCACTATATAAAAATCATCCACCATAAGTAAATACAAAATTAAAGGTTTGATTGACTTAATATTCAAAAAATTAATATCCCATCAACATCATCCATTCATACCCTTGTATGGACAACAAAGAGCATAACGATGTATCTCCACACATGTGTCAATGACTAACTATCATAATTACCAAATCAAATAAAAATTTACCGTATCAACCATTACATTCATGATGAGTAGACATCTAAGAACAACATTTATGTGGAATCCAATAGGTGCAAAATATATAAAGGCCAAGCTTGATAACTAATTTAACATTTAATTCTTGCACATATTTTGTGATCTACAATTCAAAAATTCAAACTAGTTTTCTTGCATAGAGATTTGATAGCATTACAATTTCAACACTTCAAAAATCATAGACACTTCATGACTCATCAGGGGTTTGATAGAGGTAAATAAAATAAGAAATGGGCATCAATATGGATCTCATGTACACCAATTTTAATGATTCATAGCCATTTAACTTCCTTCAAGTTTTAAAACATAAATTATTTCATTTAGACCCCATCGATGGTGTGCAACCACTTACTCTCACAACTCCCCATCGCTTCCAGAACATAGATGTAGAGTGCCTACTTTGTATGAAAAAATTTGGTGACTTGGGGGAGATTGTCTAATTATTTCATGGCCAATATAACTTTGTATGATGATATCTCCCATTTTTATCAATATAGAATTCATACCCATAGCTTTGGGTATGCCTGTGCGAGGAGACTCCTTGTCTTCATACAAGACAATAATATCACCCATACTCTAGGAAGTACATTATTTATATGTTTAGATATCCAAAGGGATACTAATTGAAGAAATCCATGAAAAAATAGTGCACATCCTCATTTAATACATCATAAAGAGGTTTTGGTAGATGACCAAGTCTATAAAAATAAATACTGAAAGGAGTCATAAACATCTCCCACCACATGATCCATAAGAATGATCAATTCAAATAGCTGGAGTACTTTGTCTAGGAGATACTACCAAAATTGATAAGTGTCATACCTCTCTAAATTAGACATTTCAATACCAATTCCTCATCTTCCTATTCTACTTCACACAATCAAAGTCCCTAGAGGGAGAAGTACACCCCAACATAGATTATTAGCTAACACAACAATTTTCCAATCTCATTTGGACACAAGAGCACAAATACCTATCACATGAGGTTAAATTCAAATCATGGTAGGAGGAGTGTCTATAATTGGTCATAACACATCTTTGGGTGCCACCAGATGTCATGTAAAATTTGGGCTAACACGCAGCTATCACTTTATTTCTAAAGGGTGTATTCATACACATTCATGAATTTATATGGTTATCCTTTGCACCACTCCCATTATTTATCACCATGGATATGGCATAGGAAAAATTTAAAAAATATAAATATTTCATAGCAAGGCATGTGACTCTAGTACAAGCCATCCCACCTGGTGTAGCTATCCCTATAATACAATAACTTAAATAAGCCACCAGTTCCCAATAATAGAAGGGAAAGTGAAAGCTTTCCATATAACATTAGTATGCATCCCTTCCTCTGAAGAGTAAGATACAAAACACAAAAACATGGTTAGATGATTTGAAGGTGCCATAGATATCCTGCTCATGCAACCTTCCATATATGGGCACAGATGAGTAGCAAGTCTACCAGGTTATGATTATAGAGATGGCTAGAGATTTCTATGATAGAGATAAGGAGAAGGAATTATTCTTCTAAAAATCTATGCACATGGTTCAATTTTAGAATTAGGTTCCTCTATAATTGTGGCTGGACCTTTTATCTTACCCATCATCCTTTGTTTTTGATATTATATGGGAAGAAGTAGAGTAGCTATAGAAAAGGATTAAATTTTGCCAACCATAACTTATTCCTACATTCACATCTAAGGATATATTTTCACACCTCCTTAAAATCCCACTAGAATCACTTGTGTAGATACCCTAAACAAGGAGGGATGTGAGGGTCTCCCCTACACTTGAAGAACACATATTCAGATGACCCACCACCACATAAAAAGCACAACCTACCCTTACCTCTTCTTTAACACTACCTAAGTGAAAATTGGTCATGCTTGAGCATAAAAAGGCACAATATTCAAGTTCATAAGTATAACCAGGTGATTTCATACCATCACCACATGCCCATAATGTCTACAAACTCACACCTGAACAACCCATAAAAGAAGAAAAATAGGCCTCCAGGGAAAAAGTAGCTCATGAAGGTGAACACTGAGTAAGGAAGGAGAAGAAAAAGAGATGAAAGGGACAATCTCAACAAAAATAAGACAATCAACAAGTTGAACAAGTCAAGGTCACAAAAAAATTCAAGGATGTAGAGGTTGATAGATAAAAGTCCATGGATGTGGCTATGAAGGCCCTGGAAGCTATCAAGATAGCCTAGAAAGCCTAGGAAGAGCAAGCACAAAAGGAAAAAGAAGTTAAGCTCATTGCCAAGGATAAGATAGATGAAGAAGAGAATAAAAAATAGTATGTAGTATCCCAAGCATAGTATGCCATGAAAGTTATAAAACATACACATCAACAAGAAAAATAAGTATTGAAGAAAAAAAGGAAGATGAAGATGAAGCCCTACGCTAACAACACACATAGACATAGACATAACAACAAGCATAAGCACAAGTGTAGGCCCAAGCTATATAAGAATATGGTAAGATATATAACCATAGAAGAATACAAGAAAGATGAAGAATAATGTGCAAAGAAGATGTAGGCCAAGGAGGAACAAGAAAAAAATCAAGATGTACAAGAAGAATTAAATAAAAAAGCACAAGAGGAGGAAGAATTAAAAATAAATAAGGCTAAAGATGTTATGTATTAACTCAAGATGATAGCAAAGGATATGACACAATAATAATAGGCACTAGAGAAACCATAGGTAAAAGAAGAACATCTAGCATAACATGAAGCCCTAATTATAGCTCAGACATGTCCTTAGCTCCCATAGTTGCCATTGAGAGGAGTTTGACTTTGGGATGTCCCAATAGTTTGTGTTTAGCACACCAATTTTTTACTCCCACTTTCCATAATTCCACATGTGGATACTTCAGCACTTATGAGTACATTAGACACATTCCATCTCTAGTAGGAAGCTTCCTTGGATGTTTCCAAGCTCCCACTGAAGAAACAATTGGAGGGCGCAATAGCTTTTCAAGAATCAATTGTGTAAAAGGTCACCTCCTTAAAATTGGAGATGGGTCAATCCAAGGTATTGAACATGGAGTTAAAATTTTGCCTTCTTGAATCTTCAAAGATGATCTAGGACACCTGCCCATAGTTGGCCATGTGAGCAATCGGGGACCAAGTCATGTTTGATAAATGTAAACTTAAGACTTTGGTCTCTGAGTTGAAAAAGGATTAGTACATAGCTTAAAAAAATCATTTATTTAGTACATTGGGCCATGATGTGTAGACTGAGGCAACCACACTTATCACCTTAATAAAATAATACTAGGGCATGATAGAGATTACTTCACTACAAGCACAATAGGTCATGCATATATTTATAGACTGGAGTAGTCACTAGATGAATCTTTAGCCAGTTCCATAATAGACTTCACCATGACTATAAACACCAAGACAATCATGGGAAGACACACTACTTTGGTGGATGAAAATGATAGAAAACTAAAATAATTACTCAATGATCAAGATAACATGCATGACAAAATCCTCAACTAAAAGAGTGGGCTTTTATGTAGTTCATTCATAGGTCTCTAGGCCCAACACTATGCAGCCAAACTAGAGTAGCTGAGTAGTGAGATCCAGATGAGGGTAAGAAACACTAAGGTAGCCATGAGCATCATTGATGACTCAGATATGAATTATCTCATTGAATATCATGCACCATTGTCCACCCTACTATGCATGGTCTAGGAATTTATGCTTGACTAGAATGCATACAAGATTGACCTACCTCCATTTTGCAATGAGATTACCTAGATCCTCAACACTCTAGTCTACAAGCTACCATTTGAGATATATCAGGTCATTACTTAGTGTAATATTACATAGATCAAGGTTAAGGACTCTTTTGGCCAATCCTCATCTATGGCCATGTGTCCTCTATCAAGCTAAGTACTGCACAAGGTGCCAATTTTGTAAATAATTTTATATTAAGGATGACTAGTAAGACAAACAAGGCCAAGAAGGTTAAAAAATCATAAAGGGTAGACACCTAGTTATGCCAACCTATTAAAAACTTGAAAGGGTAGTAGGTTGGTATGCTGATTAGTTGAAAACTCCAAAGGGAAGCTAAGTAGTGTATAAGAGATGAAAATTAAAAATGGTGCCTTGAGTGATTATTGCCACTCTTACTAGTCTAACCACTTCTTTAGATTATACCTTTTAAGCAATTTTAAAAGATCCTATGACATTGTCTCAGGATGAGACAACATTATAAGTCCAAAAAGGTATTGATAGAAGAAACTAGATAGTAAAGCTACACAAGATATTTGTTTGTATCCATGCATTATATACTCAATTTGTCATATACATGTATCTTTTATCCTATCTCCATGACTTATAATAGGTTAAATTATGAACATGTTCCTCTTTTGGTGCCAAGTACAAAAATAATATTAATATTAATAGACTACAAATGATTATATATATATATGTATATTTGTATGAATATTAAAGTTCCACCTTCGAAGAGATCACTAGAGACTATTTTGGCTATGGTTACTTATTGTGTTTCTTATTTTGTTCCTTATGTGTGTTCTCATGTACAATGTTTAGATTATTTCTATCTAATTTACTCTAAATGTCCTATAACTATTAATGAATTATTAGTTTTTCTTAATTCCTACTTAATGCATAATAATTCATCTTCATAATGCTTCTATTTTCCCACCTTGTGTATGAATTATTTGCACTATCTTGTGCACTAAAGTAAACCCTATATATCCTCATCCCTATCATTTTTTGATGCTTGAAGAACCTCTGCTAATGTGCATTGATAAATAGAAACATGGCATCTCTTTATTTGGCCACACTCTTTTTATATTTGATATCTTTGGCAACTTTTGGGGATTACTATGGTAACAACTGATGATGTGACACTTATTCATTTAGATGAACTCTCTTGGGATTTGACATCTCTGAGAGGTCAGAGAGATTGATGACACTAGGGAGTGGGTATATTATGATAAATGTGACCATATTTTGTTGTTTTTATTTTTTTGGGGTTTCATGTTATTATGAAACAAAGAAAAAACAAAATATTTTTGCTATTTTTTTTAAATTTAAAGGGGCATTGATATTGTAATTTTTTGAAATATGTAGGTTTTCTTCTCGTGATAGACATCCAAGTATTTTTCCAAGTTATAGAAAACCCTAGGTAAGTATATTGTAACTATGTAAATATGATGGTCGTTGGTCATTTTTTAGTTCTACAATGATAATGTAAATATCTTGTTGGGCAGTTTGTTTTCCTTACATCAAATGAGATTGCTAGAAAATTGATGTTGCTTTGAAGTTGGTCTTTTATTACTTGATAATTTATCCTATTCTTCATTGTGAGAAAAAAAGAACTAAAAATAAACGTAAAATATTAAACCAATAAAATAAATAAAAAAGAGTTGAAAATAAAAATAAATAAAAGTTAAAAAAATGGTGAATAGCCATGAAAAGAAAAGCAAGTGCAATTGAATTGGGTTGTCTAGAGGGAATTGTTGATGTGGACACATATCACGAAAAAAACATAAGCATTTATAAATATTTATGATTATTTGAAACATGATAATATTTTTAGGATTACATCATTCAATCATGTTCTTGGTGATTTCCTTTTTGATACATTTCAAGTGTTATTACATTTCTATTAAACATCAAGAATACTGCAAACTAGCATTATTGACTATTTTATGGATTCATTGAATGATAGGGATGCATATGAAAGATACTCATATGAAAATAAATTACATCCAAATATATTATATGATTTACATCAAATATATGACAAAATCACATACTTTCATCGAATGAGAGTTTTTGCAAATGATCTTATAGACGAGGGTGAGATTCATCTGTGGGGTGACATATTTTGTATTCAATTTTTATGTAAATGGTTAAACATTCCTATTTATATTTAGTCTATGATGAGAAAAAAATGTATCTATATTTCAACAAAGAAATATGTATTCTGTTGTATTTTATCTTATTCCATGACATAAACCCCATTCATGGACATTTTGAGCCATTGTTTTACAAAATAGTATGTAGCCAGATCATGATTTATAATACAAAGTTATCAAATATTTGTAAAAATCCTTATTTGTGCTATAATTCTATTTTTCATGACTTGGAAGCATATGGCATGTACAAAACAAATAATTTAGGATCTATCTATGGTGAAATCTTATTTGATACCATTAGTTTGTTAACTAAACATGGGTTTGATGGTCATGTTATTCGTTGATATATGGCACAATCTTTTTTGAATTGTATTTTAGTGCCAAATAGAAATGCAATGACTTATTTAGGGATTTATGAACAAGAACTATGAAAATAATAACCTTCAATATTTTTTGACTAGAAAATTTATGTTACAAATATTAGAATTCCATATCAAGAAAGTGAACTTGAATGTAATTGAGTTTGTTGTTCATGAATTTAAAACATTATACAAATCAATATTTGATTATGATGAGCAAAAACTAAAAACATTTTGCAATTATTTTGCTATAGAGAAAATGTATAACAATATTTTAATGAGATAGATACATTTCATATTTATTATGAGCGACTACAAATAATTTTCATAGATCAAGTTGCATATGAAAATTCAATGAATATTTATATAGGGTTATTGGATAGTGATAGATTCAAAGGATTTGAAATAAGAACGGGTTCTTTTGAGATTGCCAAACTGATTTAATAATTTTGGGAATATTGGTGTATAATTCTTAATTTAGTTAAAGGGTCTAAGTAGAAAAATCAGTAAATAAATATGCAATAATTAAGCTACTAATTTGTGTAAATTAGATTGTAATTTGAACTTTATTAAAATAGTAATAATATGGATAAAATAAGACTTAGATGGAAACTAGATAATATAATCGAGACAAGGTCTGAGATTCATTGTGCAGGACTGGAACACTATCACAAACTAAGATTTGACCTTTATTTTATGATTAGATAGGAGCACTAAAAGTGGAAAATAGTGGTAATGACATTGTATTCCACCTCTACCTCTATTATCTTAAGGATATGATTTTTTTGGGTTTTGTTCATCAGGTTTGTGTGACCCTATCCATGAAGTTTCAATAGCTAGAAGTCTATAGAGCTCCCTATAGATTACATTTTATCTTCATATTCTATACTCCATTCTTCTTTAACCAATTTTGAGAAAGAGGGGGGGGGTTAGTGTGTGTAAGATTCAATAAATGTGTACCCATAACCCTTGTGTGTGTAAACATAACCCTTGTGTCTGTACACTACCTACATACCAATACTCAAATGAGGGATCAGGCTATATGTATTTATCCTACTTGATGTGATTTATGCAATTGAATGTATGAATATGTAAAATTTTAAATCAAATGTACTTGAGGTGGCTAGGGATTGGTGTAAGGATTTGAATAAGCTTGTAAGTATATTGGTTGGCTATATGTAGAGAATAGGAAAAATTTCTTGAGTAGTCTTACTTATATTCTTGCTTGCTTAATGACATTTACCAACCCTTTCCAAATGATCTTTGAATAAGATTTATAGGGATCTATTGGTCATGGGTTGAATGTTCTCATATTTGGTTGACAAGGAGAAGGATGAGGAACTAGAAAAAAATGATCATTGAGGCCAAAATTGTAATTAGACAAGAGTGTTAAAAGTAGATAAGAGTGGCACTGATGCTATAGTCCAAGTGTGATGTTATTATCTTGAGATGATAGGACTTGGGGGGATGGATTAGTCATGGAAAACGGGGTCTAGCTTAGTTAGGATTAAGTCTAGAAGGCTATGGATGATTAGGAATCAATAAAAATATTCTTACGAGGGTCATGATAATAAGCAAGAGGGACCTAAGGGTTGGGTGTCATTAGCCATGCTCAAGTTACCTTTTTTTCATTTTATATGATTACATTTTCCCCCATTTTATTATAGTGATGTATCAAAGTGAAATACTAGGATAAAGGAAAAATAGAAGAGTACTTTAACTTACTTATAAGGGTGAAGCTCATGAAGCTATGTGATGTTGGGTGTGCGTAGAGAGAGCACATTGTGAAGTGTAAGTTTGTAAGAAAAATAAAGAGTATATCAATTCTTACTAGATACACTATATCTAAAATAATAATGTACAAAAGTTGTGTAAGAGAAAGAGGAAGAGAAAGGAACGAATACACCTCACTAGGTACATGGGCCAATACAAAACCTATTGTGATGCTAAGTGATGTTGAGTACTACTAAATGATGTTTTACCAAGAGTAATATCATGAGTGGAGCTAAGTGATTAATTGCCCAAGAGTGGCTCAAGAATTCAAAGGTTGGCCCTTTGGCTCCATCATCACCCACTATGTGAAACTAGGTAATCATGCATGTGATAATAAATGTTTAGACTATGTGTCCAATCCCTCTGAATTGGTGGCTTAAGAATACAAAGGCTAGCTAGTCCTTTGGCTCCATCATTACCCTATGAAATGAAGCTATTAATTGATATCAGTATAAAATATGTGTCATATGATATGGCTCATGAAGCCCATGAATGTACTATGATTTGATAATGTTGACATGGATAGCTAAATGTATGCTATAAATTAAGTCACTCTTAGCCTCTCCAAAAGATGGAGATTAGGCTTGTATGAAAACCACTCCAAAATTGGTGCACTAGGATTATATGAAAGCTATTATGAAATGTGGAGGTTAGGCTTGTATGAAATCCACTCCAAAATTATGCCAACTACCTACAAATGGAATAAGACATGTAACTATTGAGAATGTCTAGGTAATACTGAACTCATAAAGAAAAGAAAAGAAATGTGTCATGTCATTTCCCCCAATCACTAGTGTCTAAAACATGGATTTTGATCTAGAATTTATATCAATTATTATATCTAAAATTGTAAGTGAGATCCATCATGTCATTTATAATACCCCCTATATTTGGATTCTCTGAGTGAGAGTGTGCTAAAAATTGATGATTCTAAACTGGTATGACTGTGTAAAATTATAGCTGAACCAAAGTTTTTACCTACTTCTGAAAAGTTTGGTTTTTCTATTATTTGGATAAGAGTGAAAAAAATGGATAGTAGTGGCACTAATTATGTATTCCAATCTTGATGCTATTATCCTAGGCCAAATCTGGTAACTATTTTGACATTTTTAGTATCTAGCTAGTTTATTATGACTGGTTTGATGTCTAGTTGCTAATTTAGGTGTGCTGAAATCTAGGTTTTTTACTATTAAGAGCTCTGATCTTTGTGACAAAATCCTTATTTGTTACCCCCTCTTCTGAGGGTAGGAATAAAGACCTTATAATGATAATCCTTAGAAGAAAGAGCCCTACAAGTCTGTTATGCTTCAAAGATACATGATATAACAATGATAATCAATAAGATATCTCAAGATATAACATGTTTTATAATGAGATATTGGTAGATCAACAGGGTATGTCTAGATAGATATAATAATTTAATAGCATGTGCAATGTACTAAATTGGAATTAAGAGTGTTAGTTTTTAGTTGTTAGTTATTAGTTGTCAAGGAGAGATGGAACATGATATCCATCAAGGCATCCAAGAAAGCAAGATAATACATGATGTCGATCATGGCATTGAAAATAATGAGAAGAAAATAAGTAATAAATCACACAAGGAAAGAATCAAGAAGCATACAAGGGTGGCCAAGAGGCCAAGCAAATAATGGACATGGGTACATGTCACTCAAATTAGAAAGTAAACATACAAGGCATGTTCAAATGTTGCATACCCATATAATTAAAACAAGAAAAGATTGGCACAAGGGCCACAATCACATATAAGAGTATAGAGAAAGGACATTGGCAAAATTCCTAATGCATACACATGAGTAGAAGCAAAGGACATTCACAAATTTCCTAAAGCACATACAAGAGACAAAACAAGAACTAAGAAATGCAAACAATCTAGCTATGCTAAGTAAGAAAGTAAAGCATGTAATAATTGGAAATACTCACATCTAACTAATCAAAGAAAGAAGTGAAAGTATGCAAGACATGTTAGTACAAGACTAGGTATAAGCTAATAAATACACAAGTGTTATATACAAGTGATTTTCGATAGAGTAATCTATGTAAGCTAGTAAGTAAGGTACATCAACATGATAACTAGAGTGTGTGGTGTAGAAATGATATAACCTTGATGTAGTCATGTAGAAGAATGCCCCCAGTGGGTATTAATATCAATGTGTGTTTTGAATATAGAATTAGAATGCCCCCTCAATGGGTAGAGTGAAGTAATCAAGGATATGGATGTCACTACGCACACTCAAGAAAGAAGTAAAGCATGGAAATATAGATAAATTGACAAATAATAGCATAAAACTATAAAATATAAGTCTATCATGGTAGTATAAATGTAAAGCATGGATGATGCATACAATCAAAATATTGTTGATGTTTTGAATTATTTAAATGTTTTTATATTTTGAAAATGTTGAGATATGTACAATCAATAATGAGAAGACTATGTACAAGTAAAAAAAAAGAAACTATGTAAAAGTAATTAGAAAAGAAAATATGTACAAGACATTGAGAAATTATGTACAAGTAAGTTGGGACGGAATGATACTAACCAATGAGTCTCATGGGAGACTCCCTATCATGGTGTCCTCTACCAAATAAATGAATCATGCATGATTTTGAAGCATGAGGGAATAACTATATATGACTTTGAATATTTAGATTCATTGTCGATATCTTGGAAATCATAATAATTTGCATTGTTTTACTCATCATTATTATATTGATTATGAACCAATAGAATGCTAGTGTTGAATTTTATTGTATATAGATATTTTCCTTTAATAAATTATGTCTATGAATTATTTGCCTTAGGATGTTTAATAAATATTAAACCTTGGTGATAAACATTATCAACTGCTAGAATAGGAGTAGTGATGCCTTGAGCATGCTTGCCCAAACCTTGACCTTGATAATAAAACTATTGTAGATATTGTTGACCAAACCCATAATGCTTTGAAAGTTGAGCCTAATTTTGGAGAGATAGATTTGCATCTTTTTTGTTATTTACTTATGCTTTTGGTACTATTTGTTGCTCTGATTTTACTTTGTGATCCTTTTGTTGTTCTGAGTTATGCTTTGGTAACCACTTTTGTACTGTTTCTAAATTTGACCCTTTGTGAATGTGTTCCTATGTCACTATGGATTGCTTGATTGATTTACCTTGTATAGGGTCCTCATTAGCAATTATTTGTTGTATATGTTGTTTTAATTCCAAACATGAATCTGTGTGATGCCCATGCATTCTATGATATGCACAATAATATCTGGATCTTTTCACTGGATATAGAGGAGGTAATTTGATCAACTTATATTTAATAATTTCCCTTAGTACCTCACTTGAACTCTTATTTTATCTTTGAATGCTTTTTGAATCACTAGTTGTAGAGTTACTTTATTATGATTTCTTGTTTTGATATGTAACATTGATTGCAACCAATTGACTTGGTGAAGGTGCATATACATGATTAACACTAGGGTTCCTTTGAGGCTTTTGTATCATAATCTAATTTTCTAATGTTATGATATTTTTATGTAATAGCTAATTCTGCATTTGTAAATATGAAATTAACTTTTTCATATTGGTGTTTTGATCCCTTAGAGTGTTAGAGTGTCACAAGTGCAAACCCTAGTTGATTTTGATTGAACATGTAAGAAGATATGTTGAAGATGGTTTAAAGAGGCTATAAGATGAATGTATGCATTAGGAACAATAGTATAGGATGTCTCACCTTTTGGAGGGGTGATAGCATGGACCTTGTTAGAGGGAAAATAGCTATCACCCTCTTGGAGGAGAGGAGGAGAAGGAATTTATTTCCTCTACATAAGATATGACATTGAAACAAAAGTAGCCAAGGAGGTAGATAGGTCTAGGTAGAAACCATGTATATGGAATAAAATGCATAAAATTAGAGTTATAAGCTATATGAAAATATATTTATAAAGAGAATTCCAAATGAGAGATAACAATCAAGGGATACATAGCATGGAATGGTGCATTAATGCATAAAAATATTTTACATGTGCTATGATATGTATAATATGTTTAGTAATATGAAATTAAAAAAAAAAATCATATGAGATATAGAAAGTAAAGGTAAGAGATCATGGAATTATGCATGAATGCATAATAAACTTTGACATGTGCTATAACATTTTTAATGTGTTTAGCATGATAAAATTGAAAAAAATTCCATATGAGAGATAAAAAACAAGAGATGAAACATTGTATTAAAGACAAGTAAACTTTGATTTGAAGAGGGGTATTACTATGTTTGACAATGAATTTTTTAATATCATCACATATTATGAAAAATAGACATGAAAAGCAAAGATTAAATCTTTTTATTAGTATATGGTAGACTTCATCATTCATGTACATGATAGGACCAAGTATGGTCTCCTTATTATTTGCTAAAAATGCAAAAAATATTTGAAAATAAGTGAGATCCATTTTTGAAATTTGATTTTAAATGTAAGGTGATACTTCAAGAAGAAAATAGGAACTAGTACATGTAACTAGGGTTTTGAATGAAATTATTTTTTTAATTACTAAGGAATTTTAAAATTTGATGCAAATTTATGATTTAAATATGCTAGTAAAAAATTAGAAAATTAGTGGAAAATTATAGATTTGAAAGGACCTAGTGTGTGCAACTAGGGTTTTGTAGATTTTTTTTTTTGAAATTAATATGGAATTTCAAAAATTTGATGTAAATTTTTGATTTAAACATGTAAGTGAAAAAAAATATATAGGAAAAATAATAGGAAATTACTGGGACCTAGTATGGGCAACTAGGGTTTGAAATAAAATTTATTTTAAAATTACTAAGGAATTTTAAAATTTTATGCAAATTTTTTATTTAAATTTGTAAGTAAAAAATCATAAAAATATAGAAAAAATATTGGGAAATTATTGGGATCTAGTATGGGCAACTAGGGTTTAGAAGAAAATTATTTTAAAATTACTACAAAATTTTGAAATTTGATGCTAATTTTTTATTTTATTATGCAAGTAAAAAATAAAAAAATATATATGAAAAATTAGTAGGAAATTTACCCTAGTATTTCTAGGGTTTTTATGCACAAATGAAGTAAGTCAGGTTCACTAAATGATTAACAATTTTGGGAATATTGGTGTATTATTCCTAATTTATTTAAATGGTCTAAATAGTAAAATTAGTAAATAAATATGGAATAATTAAACTACTAATTTGTGTAAATTGGATTACAATTTTGACATTTCTAAAAATATTAATAAGATGGAGAAAATAAGACTTAGCTAGAAACTAACTGATACGACTAAGACAGGGTCTAAGATTCACTTTGTAGGATTAGGACACTATCGTAAACTAAGATTTGACATTCATTTTATGATTGGATAAGAGCACTAAAAGTGGATAGGAGTGGAACCAATGTTGTAGTCCACCTCTACCACCTTTATCTTGAGGATATGAGATTTTTGGGTTTTGTTTGCCAAGTCTATGTGACCCTATCCATGAAGTTTTGATAGTTGGAAGTCTGTAGAGCTCCTTGTAGAGAAAATTTTCTCTTTAAACCTTATAATCCATTATGTTTTAACCAATTTTAAGATTTACTAAACATGTATCAACATCCCTTGTGTTGGCACACTACCTACATACCAATACTCTGAAGAGGGATCAAGCCATATCTAGTTCTCCCACTTGATGTGATTTATGCAATTGAGTGTATGAATATGCAAAATGCTATATTCGATGTACTTGAGGTGGCTAGGGATTAGTGTAAGGATTTGATTAGGCTTGTAAGTATATTGGTTGGTTGTATGCAAAGAATAAGGAATATTTCTTGAGTCATCTTGCTTGTATTCTTGCTTGCTTAGTGATATTTTTGAACCTTTCCAAATGATATTTGAATGGGCTTTTATAGGGATATATTGGTCATAGGTTGAATGTGCTCGTATTAGGCCAATAAGGAGAAGGATGGGGAACTAGAAGCAATTGACCATTGGGACCAAAATTGCACTTGGACTAGAGTGCCAAAGGTTGATAGGAGTGTCACTAACACTATAGTCTAAGTGTGGTGCTATTGTCCTAAGTTGACAAGACTTGGGGGGATGGATTAGTCATATAAAAAGGGGTCTGACTCAATTTGGATCAAGTTTGGAAGGCTACGGATGATTAGGAATTAGTGAAAAGATGCCTATGAGGGTAATGAGAGAAAACAAGAGAGACTTAAGGGTTGGGTGTCATTAGCCACACTCAAGTTACCAATTTTTGTATTTTATATGACTACACAAATAATATGCAAGGGAAAATTCTATTAGAGAGATGTCTAAGTCTATAAATAGGCATCACACTTCTTTGTACTATTTAAAACAAAAAATGCACAAACAAAAAATAATAATAATGTAATGAAAACATATAATATAAACACACAAAAAAATAAGCTTAAATAGGCACAAAAAACTGTTGTAGTCAGTGAAAGAAATGATACGTTGTCATAAAAATCAATAGTTGGAATGCACATGATGTGATTGGTGAGTAATAGGATAATAAAAAAATATCTAAAATTGATCAAAGACATGTTGATTCATTATTTCATGGTTTGTGAATAATTACATTTCAAAATTGTATCATTGTGGTTGACATTGACATTTCCAAAGCATTTGATTATGCTTTTGCACATTCAACACTGTATAAACTTGCATTGAGTGAAAAATATGGAAGAAATTCAAGAGATCTCTTAAAAATAGAAAAGTGCCAATATTTGTTATTCATTTAAATGTTAGAAGAAACAAAAAAAATATTATTGTGAAAAAATTAACACTTTTAGAACAAAGATTGGTTGCCTTAAGAATTCCATTTACATAGGTGCAAGAGCTTCGATACAAATGTTCATAATATGGCCTTACATGAAAAATTATAAATGTTCTTATGGACTTTGATTGGGTACAAAAAACATTACCTGGAGAAATGAATGACACAAACAGTTATAATAAAGATAAAATGCAAGCTAGAATATAAAAATGCATATTTAATAGGAAATGTGAGGCCTTCATATGTGATGAAAGAATTATCTCAACTTTTTCAGGCACAATTGTATAAGTAATAAAATATTATTATTAATAAGATTTGGAAAAGTATATTTGAGAAAATAAGAGAAGAAAACATTAGTGAGTTTGTGCCTATTGAGGACAATACATCAAATACTTTCAAAAATGAATTGGAGCCTCTTATTGAATCTTTGGAACATGATTTTTGATGATGCATAGTTGATACATGATCTCCAAGATTTGATCATTCAAATTACCCATCATAAGGACTCAATCCATTAGGCATATTTGAATAAAAATTCTTGGAGGTAAGGTTCTTCCCAACTTTGTTCTATGGTTTTAGTCACCCTCAAGATATGATAGATATAGTGTTATAACATAAAATTGTAAAGTGGAAAATTTTGCATAAGGAAAATGAAATTTAATCACATGTAACTAATATCTTTTTGAAATCTATTAAAATCATTATACATCAGGTTTCATCTTGTGCTTGGATATGCATATGTAAAGACAAATAGAAAGATAAAAACCTGTATGCCATAGATGTTCAAAATAGAGATAGCATAGAAACAATCATGAGATCACCCATATCTTATATAGATTTAGAAATAATTCTAACATCACTTGACTATTTTGAAAATTCAAGAAATAATATTTTTGTAATGATTAGGTAATTAGGGCTACCAATGCTTTTTGAAACTATAACAAGAGATAAACATTATTAGGAGCCTGTGTGCCATGCATTGCAAAGAATGACTCTAGTGAAAAATAATAAACATAAAGAAATGATTCAACAAGACAATAGTGATATGATGATAATAAAAAATTATTTACTTTGTAGTCACTAATTTAACCATAAATTTAATGTGTTAAGAAAGATGTTATTTTTTGTGATTGAATTTCAAAATAAAGGAAATGAGCATTTGTATTTCATGCTCTAGGTTTAGGTTGCACCTATATATAGGGATTGTTGTAATACTAAAATCAAATATTTTGTAGACAAATAGATATATTGAGATTCAACATTGTTTGATAACAATTTGACTAAAATGCAAACACATCATCATAATACAAGCACATGAAAAAAGCATAGAAATTCACATTTCATATTTAATTTTCCATTGCCTTCAATGCATAAAATGACAATATTAGAGTCATTGGATAAAACAATTGAGCTATACAAAGAGAATTCCACAACAATTTTTTCTCAACTTGAGCAGAAAAATATAGCAAAGACACAACATTTCATATGTTTTTACAAGAGGCAAACTTGTATAAAATAGAATACATACTCTTATTGTGATCTTGTATTTCATGACCAATTATAATGATGAAAAGAAATCCATCTAATTATTGGGTGAATGCATTTAAAAAACACTATTGAAATTATAATATACTAACACAAACGCACAATTAATTCTTGATGCATATGTTATTGCAACATATTATTGCTCTTATATGACAAAATTTAATCGTATGTTGATAAATGCATTTCAACAAATGTGTGATAAAACTATCCATAACAATGACAATAAATTAAAATATATAAAAAAGTTAGGGAATATGTTCTTTAAATATCAATAAATGTCTAGTCGGTAGGCCATTCACATTGTGTTGTCCTTGCCTTTACATCATTATTCAAGGAAAACAATTTTCATAAACACATTGCTAGAGGCAAAAGTAAATTACATTTTTACAAGTCCAAAGTTGTTAGTGCAAGAACCATACACTTCAAAAGATGTAATATGTGATTATCTTATAGAAAAATATGTTGTGAGACCAATGTAGTTAAAACATGTATGCTTAGCTAAATTTGTTGCATATGAAATATGTTGTGAGACTAGTGTAGTTAGAACATGTATGCTTAGCTTAATTTATTACATATTACCTAAGTAAATATTCAAATAAAAATAAACATAAAAAATTGTGCATCATAGAACATGCCAAATGTAATATCCATGTGGATCCTAAAAACTATTGTACAGAAAATATAATGTTGTTTATAACTTATTGTGATAATGAAGACACATTGAATAAAAACTTTAACACATGAAATTATGCATATGTTCCTCATAAAAAATAAGTAACAAGGATTGAAATCATGTTTATTGTAAACCTGATAACAAAATGGGGCAACATTGATATTACTGTAGAGATAAAGATATTGCTCCTAATTCACTATTCACCATTGCTAAGGATGCAAAGAATGATCAGATCAAGAACAATTTTCATGCATATGACATAACCTCTAATTTGTATTACATAAGGGATTGTAAACTAGTCGACACTCAACCTTTGATAATGTTTTAGACAACCAAACATCATTTTTTGATGAGAATATAATAATACCTTGACTTGTAGAAGTAGCTAAATAAAGAACAAGAAGTAATTATGGACATTACAATCAAGAAACTACTAGAGCTAGACAAACCAGTCTATTTGATCTTAATAGGGGGAGCAGGTATAGGAAAAACATTGAACATGAAAGTGATCTATAAAATTTTGATGTGCATATATAACAAAGAGCTTGAAAGTGATCCTTTGAAAATCAAAGGCCTGATTATTACATACACTAGCAAAAAAACACACAATGCAAATGGCATGACTGCACATTATGTTTACTTCTATAATGTACAAATGGAAATTATAACATTATTTAATTTTAAAATGACAAATATAATTGGATAATGGAAATTTTCACTGTCAATTATCAATAGAAAATTAAAGTAGTAAACGTAAAAGCAAACAAATAAACATGTAAACAAAAAAAAGTGTTGTATGCCACTTGCATTATGCGTAGGCCAATTGTCTTTGCATTTGCATGCAATCTACAGTTGTTGATACAGTCCAAAAAAACTTTAAAAAAATTGGATATGGATCCAAGCATGTGTATTATTTAATAAATGGAAACCGTATGATAAAACATGCTATAATGGTAATACTTTGTTTCTAGACATGACAATTTATTATTTTTGCATGTTCATGTTTTGTTTCCCTTTTATTTTTTGTTGGTTATCAATGTCACATATAGAATATTTGAAAGCTTTTCTCATGATACAAACATGAAACTATACATGTGAACAGAGAATACACATAACAATGGGAAAAAAAGCATCACTTATAATATGCATTGTTTTTTTTTTGTTTTTTTCTTCCATTTTTTAAGTCAAAAATATACTTATGAAAGTTGAAAAAAAATATCTAGGAAGGTGGATATGGATCCCATTGAATATGTTGAGTAGTATCTACAAACATAATAAATGAGACCAATAAAATCATAAAATTTTATTTATTGGCTATGATAAATTGGTTGTTTTTTCTTGATGACAATTTCTTTTTTGTCTCATTTTTTATATTTAACAATTAAAATATATAGGATGCTGATAGTGTTGGCATGCAGTGAATAGAAAAATAGATATGTGATCAGGGGGAAATGTTGACTAGAAAATGGAGTCAAAATAGATAAATATCAAACAACACATGAAATTAGAACAACAAAGTATATACTTGAAAATAGAACTGAAGCAATAAAGATAATAAAAATGGTAATTTTTTCCTATGCATGAGTTTTTATAGAGATCTATCATTCATAACAAGTTTTATGTTATTTAATTTGCATGGAACTTATGATTTCATTTTAGTTTTTTTTACCAAAACAAAGAAAAAAAGTCATTACACAATGATATAAAATATCTATATTCATGGATTTGATTTCAAAATTGTTATTAAAGTGCAAATATAGGGCAAAACATACTAGTGTTGATCATTATTCTCTCAACAAAAAAATTTGCAATGTTTTTGAAGGTAATATATTGGTTGTTTATTGCCTTGGTTCCATAAAGAATCTAAATTATCCATCGAAGGTAAAAATAGTGCATGCAGATCTTGTCGACAAATTTGGTCAATTAACAATAACTGTAAATATTGATAAAAAAATTTGATTGACAAGTTTTTACCCCAATTTTTAGCTGGAAATAGTCTTCAAATTAAAAAATTCATGATTAAAAAAATAAAAGTCAATATAAAAGAGGGGATACTAAGTATTTTATTGTATGAAACATGGAATCGACTGGAAAATATTGGGATTTTATGCAAAGAGTGCAAACTCACTCCAAATATAACTATACGTGATATTGTGCAATAATATAATGCATATGTAGTGGGTTCATTGGATGTTGTGATAGTTAGGTATCAAGAATTTTACATTTAATATGAGGTTCATCTCAAAGATGGTAAAACTAAGGAAGACATGGTAACTATAAATTCTAATGCTAGAAGTTCATAGCTCTTATTTTTTCATCTTTTGAAATGTTATTATCTTTGAGCTAACATATACATATCCAATTTCTTTTCCAACATAATGACATTAAACAATTATATTTAAAATTGTCATAAAGGACAATTACAAACATGTATACTCTCATGTTCATGAAATATTGTCAACAACAAACACACCAATAGTGCTGTTCAAGAAAATTGTCAGAAATGGCATCAAAGGCACCCCTTTGCTTCATGTAGGGAAGTTCATGTTTTTGGATATATTAAATGACAAACATAAAAAAGCTAATTTGAAAAGTTTATCAAAAAATAATGTTGGGCTAGTATCTATCTTTGACACCTTGTTTTTAAAGAGGAATAAAAATGGTTAGAAACAAACAATATAATTTTAATAGTTTAAGAATATGACAATTTTTTAAAAAAATTTAAAGGTTAAAGGCCTCTTGAAAGTAATTTTTTTTTTGCTTCACCTTTCCAACCATTACAAGCTCATGATCATGGTTTCCACCCCTTAAATAGATGATAATGCATATTACATAAATTGTCACTAAAATTAAATTTATTCATATCAAACGTCATTGCAATGCATTGTACAGATAAAAAATGGACAAATAGATTGCATTTTAAATGGAACACTCTTGAGAGAAAATTTTCTAGATCTCATTCAAATCTCTTTCGATCAATAAATCAAGCTATATCAGTGATCACATTTTTACTACGATGATTTCAATTACATGGTAGCTTTACACTTGTTGTAGACAACATCATCAGATCTATTAGCAATTATTTATTGCTTCTTGTGTTTTAAATTTTTTTGGCTTGTTTTTTTTTTTAATAAATGTAGACAAATAAAAAAATTAATAGATTTAGTACTCACATTGATTACAATCTATATTTTTTTTCAAATCAAGCAATGTGTTCACTGTTCTATGTGTGTAGTGCTTTTTTAATTTTATTTTTCCCTTTTCTTTTTTTTTAAAAATTTTTTCATTTTCTTTTATTGTTTGTTTTTTGTTGTTGTTATTATTGGTTTTTTCTAGATGGAGATTTTAATAGAGATAGATGCTCTCAGTGCTTTTCATTTCATTGCAAGACGTTGAAAAACTAACTATATGGAAGATCATGTATCCACATTGTAGATTATATGATACTTATTTGAAGACATAATATAGGAAAATATGTTTACAATTCTAAGAATAATAGGAACAATAAATTTAGAGATATTTTGTTTAGTACAAGGAAACTCTTCTTACATGTTAAATTTTTCACCTTTATATATTTTTTTTCTTATTTAAAAAGTTTTTCAACATCATCGCCGATGGATTGGACAATAAAGGCCACTAATGGTTGGCCCATCTTACTTGCCCTTATTCTCAGTTAATTTCATAACAAAGTTTATAAATAGTATTGTTATGTCTTGGTTTTTAGCTACACATGTGATCTTATATTTGGTTGAAACAATGATAGTGTTAGGGTGATAATGACCTTATGGGGCATCATATAATTGTTATTGATATTGTCAAATCTAGAATGATTTGAATATTATCAATATTTTCTTTGATTCACTCTTGATGTGACCATATCAACTCTAGGGTGTGGGCCCATTCTAGTTAGCTTTAGGTATGGATTGGAAGTTGATTGAAAGAGTAGTATTGTATGGCTTGTATAGTAACACATTTTTTTCATCTTGTATATTCTTATTTTAATATGTTACAGTGTAGAAAATTGAGCCTTGGTTTAATGCATTGTCCTTGTTGAATTTTATTCTTGATCTTGGGAAATATGTGTTAAAATGGTAATGACTAGTATATATTATTTTTAAGTATGACATTTTCATAGACAGACTTAGTCATAAGCATTATCTCTAAATTTTATGCAATGATTCAGCTTATGTGATTTGCTTATTATGTATAGTTTTGTACAAATAAATTATTGGTATAGTTTTGAATATTATTTCAAGAAGAGAAATCAATTATGAATGGCACTCATGAATTATGTCCTTTTATCTTTAACTATGATTAATTGACCTTTCTTAATACTTATAGATAAGTTTTTAATGACAAGGCTAGACTTGTAAGTAGTTCCTATAAGATGAAGTCATTTTTTGGTATCATGTTTATAATATTCTTAGTGTAAACTATATATTTAATATTGATTGCTATGTTTCAATTATGGTTTTGATCATGAATGAATTTTTAGTGTTAATAAATCAAGACAAATTTTTTATAGGTTTTTAGATGTTTCATTCTTATTTCCACATACTCCATGCATAGCTAGAGACATGTGCATGCTAATGTTTTTTTGTCAAGAGAAAAAGGTTAGGAATAAGCTATGGAATACATTGAATATAAATAAGTGAGATGAGATTATTTTAATTTCATTTCTAATTTAGGTGAAGTTAACTTATTTATAGTAACCATGTCTTTTAGCTTAACTATGGTTTGTGTCATATGACTTTGTTTCATGAGGATTGTTTTAACATTGTATTTATATTCATCAAAATTATCTTGAAAACTTATTTTGATCCTTGATTCTCATTTTTTATGATTATTATTATTTTTATAAACTCAGTGCATTCATTGGAAGATTGTTTGATTGGTTTGAAATAGCCTGCAATTTGTTTCCAGATGGCCTGTCAAGGTCTAACTAAATTTATGGCATTATTTAAATGTTATTGGGTTTGAAAAATGGACCAAGAACTTGTCATTCATAGGAAAATGTATTTTTATCATTTTAGGAATGTGTGTTTGTATCTAGCATTGTATTTATTATAATTATGTAATCAATTCAAGTAAGTAAAGTGGAAACACTAACTCTAGTTTGGTGGTTGTAATTTCTTGCTCTATGTTTAATTTCTTTTACTATCTTGTGTTTTTCAAAGGTAATGACCTCAAGGAAGGTATTTAATTTTTTCATATGGTTGTATCACATCATTTTTTCCATGTTTAAAATATGGGAAATCCTTGGCCGAATGGTCTTATACTGTGATATTTGAAATTAGTCAGATGTTTGTATTCAAGTCATGGCTGGAATAATTATCACTGTATTAGTATATTTATGAAGCAACTTTAGTATTTGCATTTATTTTCAAAAGGTTTTGTTGTTTGATGACTATATAAATAAATGTTTATGGGGTTGATTACTTCCAATTTTGATGTTAATTATCTGATTGACCATTAAATTTATAATTTATGAGGGTATGAAAAATAAATTATTTAATTTTCATTATAATCATGCGTAGATGATAAAGTGCATTGAGTTGCCTATTTTATTAATATTTGATTCTAATAATAATATAATCCTATGTAGATATCAGAAAAATCAAATTATGTGATCATCAAATAAGTAAAATGAATATTGGAATTATTATTATGTTTAAGATAGTATTAGCATTCTTCTTAAAATTGGAATGGTTTCATAATTAGGAGATGTAAGTTTATTATTTGTTTCAATATAGTGGATAAGGTTAAAGGTTATTATTGAGATTCATTCTTAAATGGGGACATGCATGCATTTCAAATTAAAGTGTTAGTACTTGGGAAATCTATATTTATAATTAATTATATTGAGTTTAGTGTCAATAGAGAAAAATATACTTATCTAGTTTGGATTATGAAATACTTATATACACTTGGAACATGCCCGAAATTATGATAACCATATGAATAAAATATATCTAGGGGATAAGGACTACCTTGCATCATTTTAAATTATATTCCTTAGCATTTTGGTTAAATTTAAAAAATAGTAAAGTTATAGTAATATCAAGTGATTAAATAGCAAATTGAGATAATGCATTTCATTGAAGCTAGATTTTTTTTGTAAATATTAATTCAAAAAAGGATTGAAATGGATAATCTAGTTTTTTTTAATCTTATAATACTAAATTTTATAGATTATATTGATAAAGGTGATGAATATTTGATTGATATAATATGTTCATTAAATACAAACTCAAAAAGATTGTACCTCTTAATTATACATAGATATATACCTAGATTTAAAGCTCTAAATCAAATGAATCTAGCTGATTTGTAGGAATGAAAAGTTAAACTACAAAAAAAAACTTATAGATAAGACACTAGTTCTATCAGGCACTAAAATCTTTGAGAGGTCTAGTTGACTCTACACCAATGGTTGTGAACATAACACCTCTTCATTCAGACAAGCTCTCCTAAGCCCCATCACTTTTTACAAGTTTGGGTTGTTTCCCATGCTAACATCTAATGTCCTAGTACCTATTCATTTTCCCTAGTTTTCTTTGCCTTGTACCTCTCTGATAGACTTATTTGACTTGGCACACTTAAAATTGGTGACCTTGTGCCTCTTCATTCATCGAGGATTTCTTGGGTTTGTATTTCTCTAACAAGTTTGGGGGGACTAGATAGGCTAACAACTGGTGATGTGGTGCATCTTCATTTAGCCTGGTTGTGTGAAATCCATAAAATGGCAAAGTAAAAAGAAAGGAAAGCAATGAATTAAAACATACTTATCAGATAGGTAAATTCCATTTTGTCACACAAAATAAAAAAGGGCAAGGGATAAAATAATGCCTCTGGGTCTAAAATGAGATTAATGCAATGATCCTTGAATGAAGTTTTTGTTTCATAAATACACCTATGTAGACCAAATTTAACTAGATTTCTACCTCCAAAAATATACAATGAAGAGAGATCAATGAACACCAAAGTATAGTTTCAATGTGAATTCCTACCTGAGATTAATACCAACACTTTATTGTCAAAAACACATAAACACCATATGAAAACTTGTAGGTAAACACATGAATGATCACTACTTATTAAAAGAGAATGAAATAACTTACACAAAGAATACAATAGATAATCAAATCATAATCATGACATACCTAAAGTGACAAAGTGTTAATTTAATCAATAATAACATTGTTGATAATTTAAACATGCAAAAGAAAGAAAATTGAAAACATAAAAGATTATTTTATAGAAATAGAACTTATATTTATTAAAATATTGAAAAACTACTTTAATAATTGATTTGGATCACCATTATAGACTAGAGTGTAGAGAGGAACATGTAATATTAGTTAGATAATATTTCTTTATTCCTAGGTGTAGTTGCTCATTTATTTTTGTCTTCTTGTGTGTAGCTCAAGAGTCTTGTAGGAATATGAATGGACTTATTGGTAGGTGTAGCTAAAGAGTCACATTTTGGCTTTATAATGTTAGCTTTACTTCATTTTAAACTAAATTATGAAATAATAATTCCATTTCCATTCTAAATATGAGCCAACCTATCATTGGTATCAGAGCTCATAATTTAATTTAATTTTTCTTCTCCATGCTTCTAGCTATATGTCATGCATAGTCTGTTCTTTATTTTATTTTGTTTATGGTGTAAAAAAAAATTCTATTTGCATTCAAAATTATTTTTTAGGGTAAAATCCATTTTGGCATTGTTCTATTTTGTAGTTTGAAAGTGTGGCATTCTATTTTAGACCTATGTTTGGTGTCAGATTTTGAGTGTATCAATTCTAGAGCATAGTGTTCATTTAAACATATATTCTAACAAAAGTCCATGTTTAATTGAAATTTTGGTGACATATTTGCATCTAATTGGTAAAGCCATGAGTTTTCATGCATTCCATTAAAAGCATTTTCATCTTCTCTACTACATGGAGGATTATAATTATTGTCTAAGGTGTAGAGAATAAATTTATTGTCATAGGCATTTCTCATTGTTTTTGTTGCATTAGCAAGGAACCTGATGTTTTGACATGGCATTTTGAAGACAACATATATTTTAGTGAGATATGTATAGATCTCTCCCTACTATCTAGGTTGCATTTCATTCTCTATTGGTTACAAAATTTAGCTTGGTTACATTATCATGTGGAGCTTGGCATGCTTTCTAAGAGTGCTTCAATTTGATTTTATATTACTCAAATATTCGAATAAGTGTCTTCCACATAAACCAATAAATTGGAGGAGAGGTAAAATAGTTTTTTTAAGATTTATATTAAAAAAAAAGCAAACATTCATTTTTTTTAAGTGCTTCATTTTAAATTTTGAAAAACATTTAAAATTTGAAAGCATTTAAAAATTGAGCAATTTTTTAAATTGTCTTAAGCAAGCTAATCTACATAAAATTGGCAAATAACAACCAATTTTTTCAATTCAAGGAGAAATAAGGGGAGAAACTCTTTTTACCCATTCATGTATGTCAAAAAATGTAAATCTAAAAATTAAGAAAAATTAAGTATATTGATGTATAAGGTTTACTTTTTAAGCCAATAGTAATGACAAAGTGAATCCTTTTCATTACCTTTGCATATATAGAGAGTGCACCATATTAGAATTATAAGGAACCAATTATGGTTAAATAAAAAATAAAAACTTCCAAAAACTCAAACAAAACTCAAAATCATGCATTCCATTAAATCCATTATTGGCACTACCTTGACTAGTAAAGATCATTGGCTAGAATGGTCTCAGCAAGTGGAAAACACACTCATCTTCAATGATATATGGTTTTATATTTGTGATGGGATAACACAACCAAATTAACCAATAGGGAATGCAAAGGACATACAAGCATGGAAGTAAAAATTAGAAGGCTTTGGCCTTGATGAGGGCATCAGTGGATGAAGATGTGTTTCATCATATATAGGGGTGCAATACACCATGAGAAACATATCAAAAACTAAAGGACCTATATGAATTCCATTTAAATTTGGAATTCATTTCGTTGGAGTTAAAATTGATCAACATAGATTTGAAAGATGTTGATGCGATGAGATTAAATTCAGAGATACATGCTATCAAACATGATGTTAAGGCAATAAGTGAGAAAATCAACATATACATGAATACATTCATAAAATCCATTCTTCCCAACTATTCAACCTATTTAGAGTCTCTACAAGTAAGCAATTAGTTGAAGACTCTCACATTTGACCAATTGGTTGAAAAGATGACTGAAAGAGAAAAAGAATTTAGAAGGAAAATATAAACCAAAATAGGTTAAAGTGTGTATTATGTCAAAACAAATTCTTCCAAAACATCAAACAAGGCCACATATTCAAAAAATGAAGTTAATAACAAGTACAAGAAAAACTACAAAGGAAAAGGTGGAAAAAATGAAAATCATGGTGGTCAAAATAAAAAATAGAATGATAAACAAAACCTCTATATTGAATGGTGTGATAAAAAAGCTAGCCATGTGACTCATGAATGCAAAACTCCATGGGAGAAAATTGAAGCATACCATAAAAAGAAAAAGGTAAACTTAAAGAAATAGTCAAAAGAGTCAAACTTAGCCCAATTCACTAGTGAATGTGTGTTTTCTAGTACAGATGATGAAGAAAACAATGTCTTGATCAGTTCCTCATGGTTTGATGCTTGGGTTCTTGATAATGGCATCACTCAACATATGACTTTCTAAAAAGACTTCATTGAGGATTAAATTGAATAAATTTGTGGCTTAGTATACCTCATATATAGATCAAGTCTATAACCACAGGGAAAAGGTACATTTTGACTCAAGTGTCCAAGACTTTCAGACTACAAAATTGAGAATGTTCTCTACCTTCCTAAACTAAAATGAAACTTTTTATCCCTAGTGATCATAAGGCAACAAGGCCATTCCATTTTTATAGATAATGGTGATGTCACAATCAGGAGAAAAAGTGACAATGCATTCATCTTGACTAAATATAAGGAAGGAAAAATACTCAAACTAAAGGGTGAGCCATCAGATTCAGGAATTATTCTCATGTTGTGGAAGCTGAAATGTCTCCAAACATGTTGTGGCATTCTCAATTTGGGTACAATCACTATAAAAACATTCATGTATTACAAAATAATGGTGTTGTTGGCATGCCCACATTGCCTACAAAATTAAATGAGAAGTGTAAAGCCTACATCTTGGCTAAACATGAAATATAACCATTTTCTAAGTCACGATGAAAAGTAGATGGAAAATTATATCTTGTTCATTTAGACTTGTGTTCACTTCCAATCCTCTCCACTGGTAGTCATATGTATTTCATGTTGTTAATTGATCACTATAGTAGGATGACATGGATATACTTTCTAAAAAATTAATTAGAAGATTTCAATACTTTCAAAAAGTTTTTGACAATGATTGAAAATGAAGCATAAACTCACATCAAGACACTCAAGATAGATAATGGCGGTAAATTCACATCAAATAAGTTTGAATCCTATATTGATCAAAATAAGATCAAACAACATCTCATAGTTCCTCACACTCTACAAAAAAATGGATTAGTTGAAAGAATGAACAAAACTATGATGAATATGTTTCATGCAATGTTCTATTTCAAAGGGGTAAATCTACACTTTTGGGTTGAAGCAACTAAAAAAATAGTGTACCTTTGAAACAAATCACCATCAATAGCTCTTGAATAAAATACTCCATATGAGATGTGGTGTGGTCACTTCCCTTTAATGTGCCATCTTTGGATTATTTGGGTCCACTTATTATGCATTGACTCTAAAGGAGAAGAGAAACAAATTGGACCATATGAGTAAAAAATGCAAACATTTAGGATATTCTGATTCCTCTAAGGCATTTAGGCTATATGATGAAAAAGAGAAGAAATTTATTATAGTAAGATACGTTGTCTTTTGTGAAAATATATAGGACAAAGAGCATATTGATTGACAGTTGAGTCAACTGGATAAATATGCCAAGTTTGATGTCTATAAAGAGAGTGATTTAAATGTTCCAAACAATGAGTGGGAGACACAAAGTTGGGAATATATTTATTTTATATTGTCTCCCGTACATGATTTTGATGCTCCTCCTAAATGAGAGAGTAAAACTTCTTAAAATATTGAATAGGGGATAACATAATAGAGGGAAGATAGTGAAGGAACTTTAGAGGATGGACCCAAAGCACCTATAACATATAAAAAGATGCCTAAGAGGGCCACTCAAACTTTGAAAGATGTGAGGCTTGATAAAGTTTGGAAAACATGTACTCAAAGTGCACATGTAACCTCATCTCAACTAGATAATTTTATTGATGAAATTCAAGACATGATTAAAAAAATCACATTGGATGATTCTTAAGGGGAACTCAAGGTTGCATTTTATTTAAAACCAACAAATTTAAAACAAGACAAAAAGCTTGAACCTTGGATAAAATCAATGAACGATGCGTATAATTCATTGGTGAAAAATGGGACTTGGAATCTGGTTGATCCATCATATGGTTGAAAACCAATTGGTTATAAGTGGGTCTATCATAATAAATACAAGGTAGACAGCTCACTTGACAAGCAAAAACCAAGGCTTATCGTAAAGGGGTATGTTCAAAAGGAAGGAATTGACTACAATGAAACCTTTTCACTTATATCAAAATGGACAACCATTCAAACCGTTTTGGCTCTAATAGCTCAAAACAAATGGAAAGTTCACCAAACGGATGCCAAAATTACATTTATAAATGGAGAACTCAAGGAAACTATGTACATGACACAACTTAATGGTTTTGAAATCAAAGGACAAGAGCACAAGGTGTGAAAACTAAAAAAATCATTTTATGGTTTGAAACAAGCCCCTAGAGCATGATACGAAAAACTGGTTGAGCACCTCATGTACATGAACTTCAAATGTTTTGAATTTGAAGATACATCTCTTTTCATAAAAATAGTTGACAAAATAGTTGTATTTATGTTGGTGTATGTTGAATATTTTCTCATCATAGGGAACAATAAATTGTACACTATAAAATTCAAATCAAAGTTGATGAAAAGCTTTGAAATGATTGATTTGGGTTATCTTCATTACTATTTGGGTATTGAAGTAATTAAAAAACCAAAGTATTTATTCATCACTCAACATAAGTACGTTGGTGAAATTCTAAGCAAGTTTGGAATGAAATATTGTAAGCCTCTCAACACACCCATGGAATGGAATCTCAAATTATTGACATCTGAAGATTCAATAGATTTGGTTGATGCCACTAAATATAGACAACTCATTGGACATTTGATTTATGTGACCACCACTCGAATAGATATATCATATGTAGTTGATGTCCTCTCAATATTCATGTAACAACCTAGGGAAAGTCATTGGGTAGCAGTAAAATGGGTTTTCAAATATCTCAAAGGCACACCATTTTGGGCTCAAATACTCCAAGGTAGGAGACTTCAAACTGGTTGGGTATTCAAATTCTAACTATGTTGGTGATCATGAAGATGAAAAGTCCACCTTAGGCTTTTTAATGAATTTAGGAATAATAGTTGTTAGTTGGTGATCCAAGAAGTAATCAATGCCAACAATTTATTCAGTAGAGGTAGAATATATGGCTACTTTAGAGGGAAATATAAAGATACTATGGCTTAGAAGGTTTCTTTCAGATTTGTAGGAGCAACAAGCTTTGTCAATACCTTTCATGGTTGATAACACTTCTAAAATCTAAATGGAAAATAATCCAGTCTTTCACAAATGAACCAAGCACATCAATACCAAATTTCATTTGATTTAACACTATGTGAAATATGGTAGTGTCAAGCTGTAACATTATCTAACAATAGAGCAACTAGTAGACATCCTGACAAAGGTGCTTAGATGAGAAAAAATTGAAATGTTCAAAGGAATGCTTGTATGAAAATAACCCCTATGGATTAAGGGGGCATGTAATATTATTTAGATAATATTTCTTTATTCCTAGGTGTAGGTGTTCATTTATTTTTGTCTTCTTGTGTGTAGCTCAAGAGTCCCATAGGAATATGAATGGATTGCTTGGTAGGTGTAGATCAAGAGTCACAATTTTAGATTTATAATGTTTAATTTACTTCATTTAAAATTGAATCATGAAACAATAATTTCATTTCCATTCTAATATGATCCATCTTGTAGAACTGGAAATAATCTAAGAGCACTTTTGACCATGTTTTTGGTCATCCCTAAAATATAATACAAATCTTTTATAAATAGATATGGATTTGGGTTCACTTCCAAAAACCATGAAGATCATTTTATAGGAAATAATGTTCACTCATTTTAGTTACAATCATATTTCAAATAAATGAACTAAAAAAAAATCCAAAAAATTCCTAAAAAATCTATGAGCATCATCACCAAACATGTGGAGGTGGCTAAGAGGCACTAGCTTCCAATTGTCTCAACTAGAAACTTTTAGATCCCATCTTGAATTATATGAGATCAAAATCCTTGTCTAAATTTACTATGATCATTAGATTCTCTCTAAAAATAACCTCTACCTAAGTTACCAGTCTCTTAGAGACTTGAAAAACCACAACCACTAAAGCCTGGACTCCTGAAACCTAGTTAATGTTTGCAGTGCACTAGGTTGATAGATCTCGAATTGTCTGGGCTCTTTATTGATTTTCTTTAGTCACTTTCTCAATCTTAACTATGTTGAATTGACCCAAGTAGATTCTAAATTCCCCTTCATTGAGTAAAGTACTATTCAGGTGGAATAAAATTGATATTATTACCTCTTAAATGTATGTTGGTATATTGTTTTGCCCTCTTTTAGGGGTTTTATGGTAGTACAAGATTAGGCTACCTACTTCTCCATCACTACTCTCATGATTTTGAAATATGTTTGGTGTTGTGTCAAATTTGAGGTAGGGATTAGTGTGAACTCTAGTAACATCCCCTTGTTGACCACACCCCATAGCTTATGGCACTTACCATCAATCTCCATGAATCTTTCTATGTAGGTTTGTGTCTTTTATATAAATGAATTGGTCTTAGCCTGAGTATCCATTAATTTCCCCAAGATTTATAAAAGTAATAGGAGGGCATCATTGACCTACCCAGTTAATTTGACTAGGAATGTGCTCTTCACTTGAACCTCAAGAGTGTGGACTTAGCTATGCATGTCCATGATGAGTTTATCTAACATGTCTTAGGAATCTCAGAGCACAAACATTGGGTCCTTATCTAGCTTCTCTTCCCCAAAAATGGTCCTCTCCTTTGTGAGGAAAAAAATATCTTAATAGGTTTTCTATATCACTAAGTTCCCCTCCTACACAAATATTTGAGTGAGAATCTTCTTCATGCTCCTTGAAACTCTTTCAATACTCCATTTCTCATCTAGGTTGCCTTGGACATCCATCTATGGAGTATGTGATCTTGGCATCATCCCTTGAGTTTTTACGGGTGTAGGAGGTGTGGCTAAAATGGTGGTGAAAAGTGGAGGATGAGGTGGAGATATGGAGGAAGTGGAAACATTAAAAGAGGAAAGGAGTGGAGGTAGACGTGGAATGGGAGTGAAGGGAGGAAGAATGAAAGGGTAAGCCCATGACAATAATTGAGCTCACCATTATTCCTAGGTCAAGTTGACTTGAGATGGGATTGGTATTGAGAATGGATCATGGAATAGTATATATCAGATGGGATGATTGAAGGTGAATCTAGTGGGGCCTCAGATAAGAAAGAGAGTGGGTTGGGGAATGAATAAACAAGATCCTAATACTAGAGTTGGAGGAGTCAAAGGATGGGTCACCTTCTACTTTTTCTTTAGCCTCTTCTCTAAATTGGATATGGTTGTTGTGATGAACAATCTAGCTATGATAATCAGAGCTATAAATGCTTATGATGAATGGCTTAAATCCATAGAAGGAATCACTAGGTTGAATGGAGTGGTCATCATGAGGGTATCTGCTAGAGGTAATAGACTCTCATAGGCTATAGCCACACCAATTATTGATGGCATGCACAAAGAAGGAATAAAAAAGACTCTAGGTTGTGAGATGAGCAAAGTTGGAGGGAAAGTGAAAATGACAACACTCAGAAGGACTGCACCCAAGGGTATTTGGGTGAAAGATGAAAGGAAAAGATTGGGAAATAATGAAGGTAGAGTGTAAGTAGTGGTTATTGAAATAGGGATTCAAAACATGATAGGAGCAAGGGGTAGAAGGTAAATAGGAGGAGATGGAGGAGTGAGTGGGTGACCTTTGATGGGTGACTACTAAGTTTTTCATTCAAGGCTCACTATCAAACTAACCCTAGTATCAAATATCATAGGTTATGATACTACCATTTGAGTAGATTATGTTTGGGCTAATTAGTATTATGCAGTCTAAGATCAGGGCTATCAAGACTGAGAGGAAGGAAATAATAGATTAGGTAGAGTTAGAGTACCAAGAGAATGTGAATAAGGTGGAGGTAGAGGTAAAGGTTTAAGGAACTAGGACTATTGGTGGAAGCAGAGCTTGAGGAACTAGGGTTGTCAGTAGAAGCAAGGATAGAGGAGAAATGGGAGGAGGTGAAGGGGAAGCTTGAGGATGAGAAGATGTCATGATACCCTTTAAGACTCTTCATGAGATGACTAAATTAGACTATGAAGGAGGTAGAGATAGAGCATGAAGAACCAAGACTACTAGTAGAAACAAAACTTGAAAAACTAGGGTTGTCACTGGAAGTAGAGATTAAAGAGTGATTCGACGAGGAAAAAGCATAACTTAAGGAGGAAAAGGTGATGGTATGCCATTTAATATTTTCCATGATATGTATACAAACTTTATATTTGGGCCCTCTATGGGTTGAACAAGAGCTAAAGTGGTTATTGAGGGGTCTATTTGAGCCTTCTTCCCTTTATTCTTCCTCTTAGCCATTATATGTAATTACACTTCCTAGTCATTAGAAACATCTAGGTAAAACTCATCATCATCCTCAATTTGATGGTCATATTTGATTTTCAAACTAGATCCATAATGTTAAAAATGTGCACGAATAAACCCTTTAGGGTCCCATCACTAAATCTTGAATTTTATCAAAGTAAAGGAGTCTTAGTTGTCTACCATCTTTTATATGGATGGAAAGTTCTTATAAACTTGCCCTCATATAATGATGGGGAATAGAGGGCATGTCTTCAAATAAAATTATATGTAGTGGCAAAGTATGTCATTCACCAATTGATAGGTGATATCTTAATCTATTAGTTGATCACACACATAGTATGAATAACACAAGGGTTCTTGCATGAAACATGTGACTTAGATCAGTATGTCATTTTTATATAGTTGGTATTCCCCTATGGCTGTGATAGACTCCTAAATTGTCTTTAAAATTTGGGGTATGGGATCTTCATTAATCTCCTAGTACACCATCATGTATAAATACCCATAGACATCTTGCACATGCTAGTGGAACTAATAACCATAGAGCTTGAAGAAAACCACATGGATAGTTTGGCCAAAAGGAACTTAGGAAAGAAATATTGACTAGTTAAACAAGAGCATTCCATAGATGACATCAAGTAAATCAATCATCATGTAGAAATTACCCCATTTTAGGTGTCTGTAATGGCATGGACTAACTTGAAGTTGATTAATCCTCCAAGGTTTAGGATGCTAGATCTAATCATAATCATGTGTAATAGGGGCATCTACAACTCATTGACATATAAGCAATTTGAGTCTCTAAACAATAAATTTAGAAGGATCATGCCTCCTCTTACCTTCTCTCAAAAGGTACATACCATTTAATCATTGACAATTTTTTTGTTTACCCACTTGGATTCTAATTTCTTGGTCTAGTTCTAGAGAATAGTGCAGATCTAGATATCAATTATCTAGGTTGATATTGTTATTGTATCATATGAGAATAAGAATTCTGAGAGGGAGTAGTATGCCTTGAATTCATTCTAATATATGTTGGAAATTTTATATCGATAAGTGGATTTAACACACCTAATCACTAACACCATCCTATACTCGAATGGCCTTGTGAATAATATCACCCAATAGGTCAGCATAGGGAAATGTCTCTAGTCTAGTTATATCTCTATGGAGTCCACATCTTTTATAGGACCAAAGGCTATCCTCGTATGAATTATTTTGGTCATTAACATCACTAGAGTCCTTAGGGACCTACTCAATTTCTTTGAATATGTTATTTTAAAGCTTGTATCTAGTCAAACTAGTAGGTAAAATGGTGTATTGGTACTTGGAATTGAGCTTCATTAAAGAGGATGTATCGACCATTAAAATAGAATAGAAAAGGAATTGGGAAGATTTTGAGTATCGAAGGTGAAAGATATAGAAGTTGTTTTTGGATTTCAAAGTAATAAGTTAAAAATATGTTCCAATCCAACAATGGTAACCATTAATGGGGTTCCTTTAGGCTTTAAAATCTTGTGCACACATGTTCTTGCATTAATGTCATTTGACAATTTACTTGCCACAAATTTTAAATTTGAGTTGGTGGTGAGATTTTCTCCTTTTAATTCCAAATCTAGAATTGGATTTAGAGAAAATTATCCTCTACCACTAGACATATATAACATTGGTGATGGGATGTTTTCCCAATCTGTCCAATCTAGTCCAGCTTCACATTCCATTAATGGTGAGTGTGTGACAAGCACATGATCACATACCTTGGATTTTCCTCAACTAATCCCTAATTTTATAACACATGTCATCATTATATTAGATTTTTATTAATAATCAGCATCTAAGCATGACTTCACACTCCATGCATTTATTCTAAATAAGATGATGCATCACTCAAGGACACATGTTGCACTTTGATCAGTCTTACTTAAAATATCCTAATATATTTTGAGCTTTCAAAGTCACAAATGATAAATAATTCATCTTTGCATTATGTGATGTGATAACTTCCATTTGATCTAGGCTCTTCCAACCTCTAACATCTCTAGCAGGTCTAATAGACTCACCTTTATCATTCATGAGCACATGGTAGGCATGCGATCACATACCTTAAAGTTGCCTTGGCTAGTTCCTAATTTATAACATGTATCATCGATCTATTATATTTTTATTGGTGCTCATTATCTAATCATAGCTTTGCACTCTATTCCTTTATCCTAAGTAAGATAATGTGTCACCTAGGGACATATGTTGTGATCCAATCATTTTTGCTTGACATCTCCTACTTTATGTTTATCTTTTTAATTCATAAGTGGAAATCAATTCATTTATGCATTATGTGATATAACAACTTCCCGTTAATTCAATATCTCTTGGGATCCAACATCTTTAAAATGTTTGGGAGATTCACCTTTCTCACTCTAAATGACACATTGATCTTTCACTGAGACATGCTCTCTTGATCTCTGAGATCTTTGATAGTTACTCTATAATTTAATCTTTGAATCTGAATGACACGATGAGTTCTCATTACACAAGGATTTCTTAGGATCTCACATCTCTAACAATCATGAGGGAGTCACCTTTCTGATTCTAAATGATGTACTAATTTTCCATTGGCTTGGGTTCTCCTAGGATATGACATATGTGATAGATTTGGGGGGACTACTCTATCTAAATCTAAATCACAAAATGATATACCATTAGACCAAGATTTTTAGGGATCTAAATTCTATGACAGGTCTAGGAGACTAGCTTCTCTGACCATAAATGATGAAATAATCTCCAATTGGGCCATGCTCTCTCAAGGTCTAAAATTTATGATGGTTCTGAGAGACTAGCCTTTCTAACTTTAAATGATGTGGAAATTTCCTATTAGGATAAGCTCTGTGAGATTCAAAAAAAATGATGAATCAATAATTGAAAAAAAAGAAAACCATTCATTAAAGTTTACCTATCAAACATATAACACTCATCAACTACTATGAATATTTCATTGTAATGCTTATATCTTGTTAAACCAATAGGGAAAGTGGTATGTCTATACTCATAATACATGGAACACATGTGATCATGTACTTTGGAGTTTCATGTGTTAGTCCCTACTTTGTATCATGTGTCATTGACATATTGTTTTTTATTAACAATTTTTATATAAACATAGCTTCACATTCCATGCCTTTATTTTGAGTAGGAAAATGTGTCACCTAAGAACACATGTCATGCCTTAATTGGTCTTAATTGATTTCATGTGATTTATTTAAAGATTTTTGAGTCATAAGGGGTAACTAGTTAATCTTTAAATTATATGATGTGTTAGCTTGTGATCAAGATATGATCTCCTAGGCTCAAACAAGTCTAGGAGACTCACCTTTTTTACTTTTAATGATGCGTTGATCTCTAATTAATCTCATCTTTTCAATTTTTTTATATCTCTGACAAGTCCTGGCCACTCTCCTCTCTAACATTGAATGATGGGATTAGTGCCCATTGCAATGGGATCTCCTAAGATCTGACATCTATGAGAGGTGGGGAAGTCTCCTTTATGACTCTAAATGATTCAGTGATCTACCATTAGCCTAGACTTACCACTCTAGCATGTATGATAGGTCTATATAATTACCTTCTCTGACTCTAAATGACATGTCAAGTTCTCATTGGGATGGGATCTATTGGGCTATAAAATTTATGATAGGTCTAGGGGACTATTATCTCTAACTTTAAATGATATGATAGTCTACCATTGGGTCGCATTCTCCCAAGATTTGACATTTATGATGGGTCTAAGAGATTTTATTTCTTACTCTAATTAATACAATAAGTTCTCATTGGCTAGGCTTTGTGAGATTCATAAGATGATGAGCTAACTATAACAAAAAATAAAACCATTCATTAAAGCATATATGTCAAATATACAGCACTCAATTTTGCCATAGATGATAATGAGTCTCTGGTTCCAGAAAAAAAATGAGAACAATTTATTGTGAAAATCAATTTGTAGTGTTACCGACATGATATGCTAAAAGTGAACAAATACTACTTGGTGATTTTTAGAAAATTTAAAAAGGTGTATTACTTCTTGAGTAAAATCAAGTACATTTTTATTTTCAAGTTTTGAGCAGGCATCATGGCATATTAGACACAATAGATATTTCTTGTACAAACCCAATGATTGTTTTTAGTCTTTTTATTGATTTAGTTTCCATACTTTGCTAATTTTTAATAACTTAAAAGTTAATCACCCCACTTTATTCACTGTTACAAAGTTTACATTCTTTATCATTTATACTTTTAGTTATAGATTTGACTTTTTTATGGATATTTACCTTTTTCTCATTATTATTGTATGCACCTAAATTTGATCACTTCATTTAATGTCACTAATATTTCTATTAGTTGACACTAATTTCACCCATTCTATCTAATAATACTTATCCCATCTAATTTCATCCTAATATTTCCCCTTAACCTAATCCTAGTCATTTATCCCCCTTGATTCCTCTTCATTTACTAACCTTAGTCCTATCCCACTTCTTCATTATTTCTCCTAAATCCTCATTATCCCATCCTAATCTCACTTATCTATTATTTGAGAATTTTAAATTCTCATGACCTACCTACTAGCCTATTCCTAGGCTCTCCTACACCTCTAGTCCCTAATCACCTACCTAATCCCTATCTAAACCCATAACTATTCCTAATTAACCCCTAAGAGGATTCTATAATTCTCCAAAACTAGAATCTTCTCTATTCTCACCCTTACTCTCTAGAAGCCTCTAAATCTAGAGGCTTCCAAGGTATTTTAAATTCCTTGGATAATCCTCCACCACAGATCTCCATAATCTAACTTTGAATTCTAACCATTGATTCTTCCCTCGATATTATATATAAACAATTCCACTCCTCCATAGAAACTAACTCATGAATCCATGAAGTCTTCATTTCCATTGATCAATCACAAGCATCCTTGAATCTATCATCAACATCCTTGATCATGCCAACATAATGCCACAAATTTGAGTTGAAGGTAATCTCAATATGATATTCTTGTTTTCATATCCATTTAATCATGGTTTAGAGCAGTTACAATTAGGAATAGAATGCTGATTTGAATTGTTTATTCATCTATTTTCATTTGATCTTAATGGCTCTAGATCCTACTTAAGTAGTTGGACATTTCGGGTTTTTGATGTAATTGTGAAATAATGTCCTTTGTGTTAAAATTTCCTACTACATTTTTGAGACCAAAATGGGATATTCCCTCACAATTTAATCATTTTTCTTATTAGAAGTGTTTTTGGTAACTTGTAGGTCTAATCGGAAAAGAACAAGTGCTATATTTTGGAGAAATTTTCACTTATAGGGGAAATCTATGGTATTTCTCTACAAGTTGTGACATTAAAATTATGATTTTGTCTTTAAAAATTGTAGTGTTGTACTAACCACCAAATTTTAACCACTAACAATCTTCATTTTTAGCAAGATTTCACTATTGTGTAATATCGCTACTTTGAAAGTAGTGACATTGCACTACTAATAGTGATATCACTTATTTAGTCATGATTTTGTCTAACTGTTAATGGTCCAATTATTATAGTATTCTATACTTAAGTAGTATCTCTACTTATAAAGTAGTGATATTACCCTATTAATAATGATTTTTCATCTCTAACTATGATTTTGTATGGGTCCTATGTCAAGAATAAAATCATTTACTTTATCTATTGATTGTGATTTTCTAACCTCCATTATGCTTCTATCAAACATTTTGTGTTACAAATCAAGGTTTTTACCCTCTATGCATAGGATTCAGGTGGGAAAATGGAATCATGTCAAAAATCTAGCAAGAGAACCCTAAACCACAATATCACCATTCTCAAAATTACGGTTTTGGCCTATAAATCATAGTATTGTGATGAGAGTCATGATATTATGATTTTTGAAAATTTTGTTGATTATTGTCCATTAACTTATGACCTACAAGTTTAATATTGACATTTTATGTTTTGCAAGGGATTAATAATCACACAATCTAGCATATAATATCTTTTATTTTTATAAGTTGTTTTAGATCTTCAAGCATATATCTTTGCTAACCACATATTGTAAGTAAGTTTTACCTTTGTAAATTTGTTGTGTGATTGAATAATTAGTATGGTTAAAAGGAAAGGGGCAAGACAAGAAGGTCATCTAAAATTCAAAACCACATGGTCTTTCACCATTCTACATACATTCACAAAACCACTATTCACAAAGTCAAGATTTTGCTTTGAGAATAATGACATTGCATTTACATTAGTGATGTTGTAATTTTGGAATTATTTCTATTTGTTGGTTTATTATTTATGAATTTTATAAGGTAGAAATAAGACAAAATCTATCTAAGAGTAGGTTTTCTATGCTACAAATTATTCATGATTATGTCCATTTTGATAAATATCTTATCTTGATATCCTTTATAAAATTTTAATACATTGTAATAAGATTTGAATCTATCATCTATAGGAGCTTTAAGGCATCTAGATTAATATATCATAATCTATCTAATTATTTATTTTAACAAAAAATCTAAAATTTCAAAGTTTTGAACTTTCCCATTAAAAACTTAATCACACATCATGATATCACCATATGATTCATGATATTAATCTAACAGTTGTGTTTTGACAAACTAACCATCATGGTTAACTACCCATGGCAAAATCACAACTTGTGAATTATGATATTGCACTAGTAGTTGTGATATTACAATATGAAGTCATTATTTTACATTAAGTACTAAGGCAAACTTGTTTGTTAGAAAGACAGTAAGGTAGATTGCCTAGTGAGAGATAGATCCCAGAAGTGAGAGCTTCTTTAAGGGTTTTTAATCCACCTAATTTAAATAATTAAGTTGATAAAAAATTGGAAAGAAGATACTTTCATCAATAATAAAATATTACTGAAATTGAATACAAGAAAAGCTTTTTTAGAAAAGAGACTATAAATGATCTAATTAGTGATAAACTAATTAGTACTAGTGTTGAAGGGTTGGGGTATGGCTTAGAAAATTAGAAAGGGGCCTGTGAATAGGTAGGGACATAGAAAAGTGACTTTGGTTAGGTGTAAGAGGGTCAAATTATCTTTCTAGTTTTTAGTGCCACAGGTGACCGTCATTGGTCATGAAACCATCACTAGTCAAGGATAACCATCATTAGTCAGGTGATCATCACTGGTTGAGGATAATTGTCACTAGTCAGGTAACCATCACTAGTTGTCCATCAATGAATCTAGAAGTGAAACTGGGGTTTGGGTTTAATGATTAATGGGATCTAGAAAGTGGATTTTGAGAGGTAGCTTAGGCTTGGAATGAAAAATTGGTAAAATAATACAAGAAAATGAATACTTGTCTTACTATAAATTAGTTGGTTGGTGGTTGATGTGAATTTGTCTTTTGGTGGAATTTGGGTTGAATCCAACAGTGTAATAGTACTTGGGAGCTTAGTGGAGGGTCGATAATAAGTAGGCTCCCTATGTGATGGTTTATAACACTTGATAATTTAGATTGACTTAATTAACCTACAAAAAGAGATTCTGAATACAAAAAGATCTTGATAGTAATTGTAGATGAATTTAACCTCCTAGGCCTCTTTCTCTTATAGGCATAAGCAAGAGGTGTAAGTGAAGGTGTAATAGGGTTATCTAAATATAATTTGTGCATGTAAAGGCTCGAAACATAAATCAAACAAGTTATATTTAGAAAAGGGTCAGTAAAGCTTTCATGCTCTTGGTAAAAAATGTAAATCTTGACTATCAATGGTCAAGGGCTCCCAAGGCTGACTATTGATGGTCACCATAATCATCGATGGCTAGGGTCCCCAATAATAGGTTCCTAAAGGTTAGGGATAATTAGTTAGGTGTAATTAAGTGTAAATTTATTGGTTTAGGCTTGATAGGTGTAGGTTGGTCCTACGGGGGGCTAGGGGTACTTCCAAGGCTATTTCAACATTCAAAATTATACGTGTGTGGATTTTTTATGTCTACATTTTCCCCTTTTTTTTGTGCATCTTACGTGAATGAGCTATAAAACAAACATGGATTATGGGTCATGGGTCTAGTTTCCTTGAGAGTGGGAGGAGGTTTTCCCCCTCAAACTAGGATTTATTGGGCTGAAGCTAGAGTGGGTATGGGTTTGATAAGTGGTAGATGGGGAATCACTAGGTGGTGATAAGATGTTGGGTATTTTAGATGTACATGTACACATATAATGCAACAAATGGTATGATATCCAAGATCATATAAATATGAGGTTGTCAATTTTCATGCTAAAAAGGACAAGTGACAAGTGAACCACATGACTTCCTGTAGGTGTGGTGGCTAGGAACACTCATAAATGTAAGTCTCCTAAGTGATTATTATGTATATAGTGGGTATCCAAGGCAAGAAGTAATCCCATAGAAAACATAAATGGGTCAAGTAATATGAATATCCAAGGTAGGAAGTGATCTTATTGAGACACAAGCAAGTTGGTATGCATGAGGTGGCATAAAGATACAAAAGGGTCAACATGGAAATGTTGTTTCTACAGTCAAAGGATTAGGTAATAGTGTCATAAACTTGCACACTAGATAGGCCAAAATAGAATAATGATGAGGTGATGAGGTTTTCACATTGGTTTTCATGGTCGAGATGACTCCATGTGCACAAGGCATGTGATGCTACCTACATAGCTACTTGGATGTAATATCCAAAAAAAATTTAGGCCAAATGTATTTATTCTCATGTGGGAACGATATGGCTGAAAAACTAGGTTGGTTGTTGGTAGGTGATTAAAAAGTAATGCAGGGACCCTAACTGATGACAATTAGGGTAATGACCTAAGGGTCAACTAGCACCAGTCACCCTGACCAACGATGGTTAGGGTAACACCCTCAAAACTGCTAGGGTAAAAGTAAAAAGTGAGTATTATTTTCACTCATTAGAATTGTGTAATTTTGCTCTGGTGAATTGTAGTGATTTTTGTGTGTGGTGGGCTAAGGGTTTTTGAGGTGGAAGTAAGCTAGTGGTGTACTTATCGAGTGAAGATTGAGAGGATAGAAGTAGGTCAAAGATGAAGTAGAGTGGTTGGATGAGGCCTATAGCCATGATGGTGCTCCTATAATGAGGTAGGGGATGTGTTTAAATTACTAGTTAGGGTAGGATTTAAGATTGTTTAAGGATTGTGCTATTTTAGGCTTACTGTGGAAGCCATAAGTGGAGTTTTGGGTGGGGTTTTTTTGAGAATAAAATTCAAGAAAATTAGGTTTAGGGAAGCTTTTGATTTTTAAATGGGGTTGGGGGTGGGTTGTGGGAATAGATGTTAGTGTGTATTAGGTTTTTTAGAATGTTTAGATACTTGATTTGGTAGAAGTAGGAGGTATAATGTTTGATTCTTTGTCACTAGGGTAGAGATAGTGACTAGTGATGGTTGAACTTGACCATCCTTGATCAACCCTAGGTGATTGGAAATGATGAAGGTATCATTGATGGTCAAGGGTATGGGTTTAGGTTTTTTGAATGCTATAATTTGTGAGGTAGTTTTTGAATTGTGTTACTTAGATAGAGGAATAAAAAGGTGTGTTTTGGGGAATGGGTTGGATTAGTAGTTAAGTGTTATGGATTTGATTAGCCAGGGTACCTAGGCAGCTGGGCTAGGGGGATGGTGTAAGACAAAAATGGGGTAAGGTAAGGGTATATTGAAAGTTAGTACTTAGTGTTAGGTTAAACACTAAAATATAGTGTTATATGTTATACTTATAGGCTAGAGATTAGATTAGTCTAAGAGACCAGGTGTTGATACTCTTTGCTAAGGTCTAAAATGCCATGACTACAGAGGAATGGTGACATATGGAGAATGTGGGCTTAGGTATGATGTGAAATTATTAGCATCTACCATGAGACCCTATAATGATCATTGTACTCATTAAGAGATGGGACCCCATGATGAACATGTTTTGGCTACTAACTAGAGAGATCACCATCCTAATAGAAGATGTGCATATGATCACATATCTACCTGTTCATGGAGAGGTAGTGTATCAGATAGAGGGTGAGGAGGTAGATGAGATAATGGAGATGATCTATGGTGATGATCATACTTAGGCATGATACCATGTAGGTGGGTTTGACTATGACCCATTATACTAGATGGCTCTAGTAGATAGATACCTGATCATGATGATGATGATGATGATGGCATTAATGGAATTTATGTTGCCTAACTTAGTCAGGGGGTGGTTTCCTATGAATTTATTAGGTGTGTTATTTGAAATGTTATTAGGGAGGACTATATTTAATTAAACCCCAGTCTTATTAGTATATATATTCTAGGAGCTCTGGGCTTTCAGACACCATAGGCATTACATGATCAGTGTCAATTTTGTTTTTCACTACTAGGACTTTGAGCACATTTAGGTACTGAGACCCCTAAGATTGATGGTAGATGGTTACCTCTTGATATATTATATAGTGGGATTCCTATGATAGAGGAGAGGTAGAAATATGATAGGGGTAGGTGGAGGAGCCAAAGACATTAAGTGGTTATGAGGGACATTAGATGGCCTAGTAGTTGGGGACGTGATATGGAAGCCCTATATCGGGTGGCCATAGTGGGTAGGGATTAGATATCACACCTTAGGTCTATAGATATATCAATAAATATAAAGATGTAGGGAGGGTGAGGATGAGATTATCCCATTTGATCATGTCTGGAGATAGTTTGGGATTGTTTAGGGGATATCACCTGATTTCCCTAGGTACAAAAGAGAAGAGGAAAAGTTTATGCTACCTACACCCCATCCACAAGAGGTTGTGCTTAATTTTGAAGAGTTATTAGCAAAGGATCTTTTGATGATGTAGACATTGATGATGATTACATGATTAGTACCAAATTAGGTATGTTATAACAAACTTTGGATGGGGTGATGGGGGTCAGTAGCTCATAGATGTAGATCTAGCCTAGGCATAGGCTTAAGCACAGGGAGATGGATATGTAGCAACAACACTTGCCATAAAATATGCCCAAGTTATTGATTTATAGGGAAAGGTAGTTGCATTATAGGGATAGGTGGCCACATTATAAGGATAGGTGGTCACCTTTTAGGGGTAGGTGTAGTCTTTGATAGATGAAATAGACTAGACACAGGCCTCCCTTGCCATGATTATAGGCAAGCAAGATACTATAAGGGCATCTCTTACAGGGATAGGGGAAGCTATAAGAGTACCTAATTCAGTGCCTAGATCATGCTACTTAGCCATTATATGAGATCTTAGATATTATGAGGCCATGGTACTAGATTAGATTCCCCAAGACATGAGATATGTAGAGTATACAATTGGTTTGGTCAGTGGGGTAATAATAACTACTCCAAGCTAGTGGGTAGTCACAATTGGATAGGTAGGGGCTTTGGGGGGACCAACACCAAGTATAGGTATAGGTGTACGACTAGATGGGTCTAGTGGTAGTGGTATAGAGCCATTTAGAGCTAGTGGGGCCCATGATTATGCTTAGATATGTGATTTTGGTATATTATTTTGATATTAGCCTACGCACTGATGTAGCGAGATGTATAGTTTATTGAGAGAGAGTTTGATACATTAATACATGTATTATTTTTGACTATTTTATGTATATGATGTATTACATTTGATGTTTTATATATGATGGATATCTATAGTTTATGTGATGTTCATGTTTGTGATTTATGGTCATGGATGCTCATGGTTATCATTATTTGACTTAGTAATTTAGGCATGTGATGTTTACAAAGTTGAATTATGATGTTTTAATTCTACTCATGGTTATGATAAGATATATTATAGATGGATACATGTTATGGCTCATGTTTACAGTTATATGGATTGAATGGTGAATGGTATATGCTATGATGTTTTTCTCATTTATTTAGTTTATGGTGTAAGAACATATTTTGAGGCTTACATGATGTGATGGATAGGTTAATGTTTATGGTTGGCTATTATAAGTTTACATTACGCTTAACTTATTGATGGATAGATTTTATTCTTCTTGTTAATATTGTTCATGATATTTATGATTTTGGTATGATGTTTGTTGTTCATGCTAGTAGAAGTAGGACTATATAAACTAATACAAGATGAGAAAAATAACACAATGCCTTTTTTAGTGGTAATGATAAATGTGAAACCCATAATTAGATTGGCTTTATGAAAAAAATCCTTTTAAATTTTTCACATCAGCATACTTAGGTTGATAGATAGGGATCTTGATAACATTGTGTCAAGTGAACACATAGTCCCATGCATATGATATGTGGAGGGAGAATGGGTGAAAATATAACCATTAGTGAGACTAGTAAGACTTTTTTATAGGTGTCCAAAGAGGTAGTATAAACAAGTCTATGTCTATATATAAAGTGTAGACTGATCGATGCGGTAAGTCTACTAAGGAGATCCAATTGTAGTTTTCCCAAATCATTACTTTTATGAGAGCTGACTGTGGCTTCCAAAATTCTTTTGCTCTTGCTTTTGATTTTATTTATGATTTTTATTGAGGGTCAGTGGAAGCTGATTGATGTAAATAGATTCCAAGAAATTGCTAGTTTTGACTAATGCTTTACTCAGCCATCCTTCAAGGGAGTGATCCAAGTTTATATGCTTAGTTTGAATGCTCTTGATAGTTATCCTTTAAGGGAGTAGTCCACCTTATGTTCAAAAATTTTAGATGATTTTCAATATTTTTCCTTCAAGGGAGTAATCTATGAATGCTAATAATGACTCATAGTTTATTTTTGCTATTTTCTATTACTTTTTACTTTTATTTGATTTTTTTTGACATATACTTTCGCATACATGCTCAATGGATTACCTTTATGAAGGCAACACTAAGCTAATATGGGGGTCCCATAGGTGAAAAAGAGGTATAGGTAAAAATGACCATGGGAACTAATCTCAAAGTAATGAGAAGTACTATGAGAATAATGCCATAGATAGAGTTGTGGTACCCATATTTCAATATTAGGCTATAATTGTGATGGATAATCACATGATTCTATTTTAGTCAGTTTCCTCTAAAAAGAGGGAAATTAATGTGGTTGCAAGGGATGATCTCAAGTTAGACAAATGATGATTGTGATCCCTATATAACAATAAAAGGGATGCAAATGTGAAGCATTAAGAGGCTCAGGTTCTCTTTTGCCTTTGAGAGAGGATAAATAATAAGCTCCTATTCCATACTTATAGGTAATGATGTATGGTCCAAGTCAATTGAAAGCAAATTTTACCCTTTTTATTTTCTCCATATTAGTTACATGTTTATTTTCCTTGAGATCATGATCTTGAATATTATATTATCATACTTTGACTTGTTCTCGATAGACATGAAGGTGGGAAAGAGCAGACAAATGACTCTCATCAAGTAGCTCTAGTTGAGTTAAACATTCTTGATGATAATCACTTTTTGAAACAAGGTCATGAAAATATATATAAGAGAAGGTATTTAGAATTCAAGAGGCAATATAGCCTCAACTCTAAACACTAGTGAAAAAGTGTAGCACCTATGGGAGTTTAGATGCTAGTACATTATGCCCATAAGGTAAAAGGGATGTGTAAGTGCCAATCCTGAATTGATGCATTAACCATTTTGGTAAGCATGTTATTAAGGGTTATGTTAGAGGCTTCAACTTGACCATTTACTTATGGGAAATAAGGTGATGAAAAGATAAGTTTAATAACAAATACGTCATAAAAGCCTTGAACTTGTTTATTTTTGAAATATTTTCTATTTTTGGTGATGATCTTATAAAGAAAACTAAAATGGTAGATGATATGGTGGGTGATAAATTCAATAATATTTTTATATTTCATCGAGACAAGAGGGATAGCCTCTACCCATTTGGTAAAATATTCAATTGTAGTACTGATATGATGATGTTGTTATCAAGAGTGGGGGTTGATTTCAATGATAAGGTCTAGACCCCATTGTAAAAAGGGATAAAATTACATGAAAATGTGAAGACTATTATTAGGCGTGTGATGTAAATTATCATGTAGTTGACATTTGACACATTTTTTCACATATTAATGATAGTCTTGGTTAAGGGTGGGCTAGTAATATCCTAGCTAGAGGATGCACTTAGCCATAATGAGCCCACTAAAGTGATCACCATACATACCCTCATGTGTCTCCTTGATAACATGAGAGGCTTTTGGACCATGAAGGCAATAGAATAAGAACCCATCAAAACCACATTTTTAAAGAATTCCTCTCATAATGGTGTAATGGGAGGTGCTCTGAATAAACACTTGATGAGTATTCCTAGAGAGGTTAGAGGGAACTATGACAAGGTGAAGGTAGTTGAAGGATTGTTGATACCAAAGGTCAAGAAAAATATCTTCCACACTAAAGATGGTTAAAGTGTCTAATTTTGTATAAGAAGGTTTGGTGAGATGATGGATAATGATTGATAGTTTAGAGTTCAAGGGTACTGATAGGATTTGAGAGGCAAGAGATGTCATGATATCAATAAACTTGTTGGTAGATCATGAGGTGGTTTGAATATGATAGAGTTTATATTATGCTAGGAGCTATATGATTAATATGCTTGTGATAGACTCATCTAAGAGCTCTAAGGGGGAAGGTTGACTATTTGCTAAGGGTGCCTCAAATAGTTGGTTATTAATGACCCACCCCTTGAGTGATTTATATTAGAGGAACTCAAGGTCAAACTTAGCTAAAATCATGAACCACTTAGCCATACACTAGTTTTAGTATAGTTTGGAGTGCATGTATTTAAGGGGGTCGATATTGGTTATGATAAAAATTTTATGGTTGAGAAGGTAGTGGAAAATTTTGGTGGCCACGAAGACTAGGGCCAAACACAGTTTCTTAGTATGTGTGTATCGAGTTTCATATTCAATAAGTGTGTGACTAATGTAATAGATAGTTGATCTTTATGTTGTTCATCTTGATGGGCAAGCATCACTCCTAGGGAGTGGTTTGTGGAAGAGATATTGAAGAAGAAATGTTCACTATCTTTAGGAGGTATAAAGATAGGTGGAGATAGCAACTACTCTTTGAGTGCATCAAAGGCCTTTTGACAATCTACATTCCACTTGAAAGAGACATCCTTTTTCAAGAGGTGGTGGAAGGGTTGATATCAATTAGAAAGTTTGGAGATGAAGCGATGAATGGATTGAAGTTTCCACTACAATCTATGGAGTTGTTTAAGGTTGGTTAGAGGTATCATCTCAAGGATGACTTTGATTTTGGCTGGATCAACTTCAATTCCTCGAAGGGAAATAATGAAGCCAAGAAATTTGCTTGACAAGATCCCAAAAATACATTTCTTGGGATTGAGGTAGAAATGATATTGGTTAAGTCACTTAAAGATAATCTTGAGAATGGCTAAATGGTCTTTGTGAAGCTTGGACTTCTCTAGAAGGTCATTCACATAATCTTTGACAATTATATAGATAAGGTCATGGAAAATATGGGTCATGGCACATTGGTAGGTTACACCAACATTCTTAAGACTAAAGGGCATGACTCTATAATAGAAAGTCCACCATGGGGTGATAAAGGTTGTTTTGTGATAATCTTTAGGGGAAATCAAAATATATTTACAACATGAGAATTCATCTATGAGAGATAGCATCTTGTGGCTTGTTGTAAGATCAATGAGTTAGTCAATACTAAATACAGGAAATTCATCCTTTGGGTAGGCTAAGTTGAGGTCATACAAGTATACATAGATACATAGTGCCCCTATGACTTTAGTGATAGGTATGATGTTGAAACCCATTGGGGATAATCGATGGATTGAATAAAGTCGATGAAAAAGAGGCATTAAATCTCTTCTTTGACAAGGAGAGATATACAAGGGTGTATTCAAAAAAGTTTCTATTTGATAGGTTTGGTGTCATGATTGGTTATGATGTTGTGGGTGGTGATGGTTGGGTCAATACTAGGCATGTCAACATATGACCAAGTGAATGCAATACTATAGTCTTGGAGGACATTGAGAAGTCATGTAGTTCTTTAGAGGTGAGAGTTTGGGCAAGTTTGAAGATATGAGGGTTGTTTAGAGTGCCTATGTCAATATTTGTGGTATATTAATTCAACATTATTGATATTTCTAGAGGTAAATATTTGTGGATGGAGGAATATAGTACACCAAGGTAGTCAAAATAACATCATCATCTTGACACTGAATAGTGCCAATGGTAGGATAGTCCTCTCCCATAAGTTAAGGATGGATCAAAGGGATGGATATGGATGCCCCTTCCTTTTAATAAGTTAAGGGGATGAGGGTAATCATGTTGATGAATTTTTTTTTGGGTGGGATGATGTCCTCATCCTCACCCATAGGTGGAGGGAGTGTTGGTGAGGAAGGGGTTTCTTCTTCAATAATGGTAGGGTTAGTTTATTCAAATCTCTTCTTATTAGGTAGAATTAAGCTGAGGCCATGTTTTTCATGAGGCTTTCAAGTCTCAATCGAGGTTAATGTGTGTGGTCCATACTCATATCATCCCAAATGAAATCCCTTTAAAGCACATCTATGAAGGTATAGTGTGGTGAAGTTTGGGTTTTCTAAATAAGATAAGGTGGAGGTGAATGGTTGAGGTGGAGAGGGAGTAATGGAAATGTTAAGTGGCTTGTCAATTACACCATAGATAAAGTGGGTTTGATATTTTAGAGGCCCTAAGTGGGTAATGACTCTAATGTTGGGGTCATAACCTGATTGCTGGTTGAGTTTCCCATATTATTAAGGAGTAAGAAGGGCATCAAGGGTGAAAAGGTGGTATTCTCTAAGGGTAAGGTGTTTAAAGGTAGGTTCCAAAGGATTAGTGATGGGTATCTAGTCCATAGGGATAGATGAGATGTTGAATGCCTTAGTGGAAGAGGAAGAAGTAATGGCTTTGGCTTTTACCGGTGAGGTCTTGATGGTGGTTATTTTTAGTGCTTTGGATGGAGGTAAAAAAATGTCATTAGGTTGGTAGGTCTTATTAGATGTTGCAAAAGGGGTAGGGTCAGATTGTATGGTAACAACTTAACCTTCATGCTCAAACTTGAAATAATGATGGAGGGTGAAAGGTACACATCCCATGGCCTAGATCTTAAGTCTCCATAGTAAAACATTTTTCTAAAATTAACCTTCGACCATATATAAGAGTTCAGGGAGGGTGTGAGGTCCTAGATAAATATGAAGGATGATGGTTCCTAAGGTAGTGGTCATTGTGTCATTAAAATATCTAAGGATGACTAAAGTTTTAGACATGACATTGTCTGATAGATTGAGTTACTCATAGGCATGGGAAGAGATGATGTTGATAATAACTCACCTATCAATCATAACTATTTGATGTAGGGTTGGTTGATGTGGGATGTAATAAAAAGAGGGGGATTTGGGTCTTTGGGTTGGATAAAAGGTATTTATAAGTCCTTTAAGGTAACAAGGGAGGAGAGTTAGAGAGAACCAACAAACGTATATATAGGTTTGGAATCCCTTGGTTTAACATTAATGACCTGCATAGCCTCAATCATGGCCTGATGATGGTGGGGTGAAGTGGAAATGAGATCATAGAGGCTCATTTTCATAGGGGTTTAATGGATTTGTTTAAGGTTGACCCTCCTGATGAATTCAGAGAGGTTAGCCTCTGAAGTACCTAAGATGGTGACTTTGGGCTTAGCTACAGACATAGAGATTTGGTATACGGTGAGTTGGTGGGTATATCTATGGAATAGACACTTTGGCCTTCCCTTTATCCTTTTATTATGATTATGTGACCACATTAATGGTATGGATAGAGGGGGAAGGTGTGATGAGGGGTTGGGTAGATTTTCTATCACTTTGAGGTGAGAATGGGGTATCAAGAATGTGTTGGTGGCTAGTTATTGGTTTCAATGGTATAGAAATTACCGAAAGGTCATTTAATAAAAGATCATTCTAATCATAGATTTAGTGGATAATATCCTGGAGAGATTTGTAATTTTGTATGTCATGCCCAGGTGTACTATGATAGGAGTAGATTTGATGGTCATTGTACCAGGTTTGCTTTGAACCAAGAGGATTTAAAGGTCTAATGGGAGTTAATGTGAGGTAAGAGGTCTACACTAATATTTGAAGGATGGTTATATAGGATTTTACTAGAGGTAATAAAGGTTTAGGGATCTTGGTTTTGGTTGATAAGATGGGTTTGTTGGTGGTAATAGGTTTGGTGAGAGATGGTTTGGGTAAGGTGGTATTTCTAGTTGATGGTTTTGGTTTAGGTATGTTGGTAGTTGGGGTGGATAAGTTTGATGGTCTAACTAGTTATGATCTAGGAAGGACCGACATGTCAACTAATAAATGTGTTGGTGTAATCAATGATAGTGGGAGACATATGTTAAAAGGGGATTCCTTTTTAAGCAAAGTGGAAGGGTGAGGCTCTAAGATAGAGGGCAAAGTAGAGTCTTAGTCATTTATCCTTTCAATGTTTTCATCTTCTTGGCTATTATGGGTTGAGACTTGGCTATAAGTTTCAGTGAAGCTAAGTCTACTTTCAAAGATGGGTGAAAAAAATTGAGTAGGGAATGCATCAAGATTTTTCAAAGGTTTAGCTGGTAAGGTGGTGGCTACTTTGGTTAACTAAGAAGTTGAGGGGTTGTTAGAGGTTTAGGTTGGTTTAAGAGGTGGTGGAGAGATGATGGATTTATTGGTTAGAGGCATTCTAAAATATTCAAGTTTGTTAATGGAGGGAAGCCAAAACTATTTCCAAAAAGTAGTTCTATCCATGTCTAGTTTTAAGGAAAATTTTAATTTCTATACTAATGTGGAAAAATGTTTTTGTACTAGTCCTGATCTATGGGTAGTGGATGAAACATATAGATTTATATATTGGGGAGGATGGTTGGTAGGTTGATTGATTTCTTGACGTGAGGAAGGTAGGTTTGGGATAGATAGCTCCTCCATTAGAGGTGCTGGTGGAATGACTTCTCCTCTAGGAATGATGTCCATAGGTCTGGTAGTTTGTTTGGTAGTTGGCAGAGGTGGCAAATTAGGAATGTTGATTTGTCTAGATGTGCCAGTTGAGGTAGTATGTGATGATTCCAAGAATTATATGAGGCTAGCTAGGGATAAAGGAAACTCTTTGGTTTGGCCATCTAAAGGAGGGTAAGGTGATACTATTACCTCAATAAGCAAGGTGGGGGAGGAATGTGTAGATTGGTTGATCAGGGCTTCATAGATAGGTGCATCATGAACCATGTTGACCATGTGGGCATTATGAGAGCATTCAGCCTATATGTCCTCATTTTTGACAAGGGAATGGTTGGGAAAAGGTTTCTTAAAGATGTCAAGAGATGGATTTTGAGGGGCATTGAGATTATCTAATATGAGTTCCCCCTTGTCGATAAGACTATGAACAACATTCTTGAAAGTATTACATCAACTGACATCATGTCAAATTATGTGATGAAAATAATTAAGGTTATTCTCATTGTACCAAGAAAGTGTTGGATGAGAGGAATTAAATTAATGGGGAGGTTTTATAGGTGGAAGTTGTATAAGATTAGCTTTTATTAGCTTCTCTAAAACCAAGGTGTAATATTCTCCAAGTGGAGTGAATTATTTTTGGTTGTTTCAGTTTGGGTAACTTGCATTTGGATTAGAGGTAATAGGAGAATTTTTTTGGTTGATATTGGGTGGAGGGGAAATTTTAAGGATGATGACATTCATGGTTCCCATGGTCTTGGTTTCAGTATTGGCATGGTTTCTTGGTTTGGAAGAAGAAGTTTCATTGGTCTTGAAGGAAGAGTTCTTGTTTTGTAACTTTAATTTACCCTCATCTATGGCCTAGTTTTCTAGCTTATGTGCCATGGTAAAAGCCTCATCAAAGGTTATAAATCTATAGAAATGTAGTGTAGAAGATATATGTTTGGCACAAGCTCGAGTGAAAAGTTTTATAAGTTTACGTTCAGGTAGGGAGAATGAAATCTGATTAATCAAGCTTCTCCAATAGGAAACAAAGTCAGCAATGGACTCATCATCAAATTTCTTGATGGAATATAGGTCCATAATAGAGACCTTCTTGGAAATGTTAAAGGAAAAGTGATCTAAGAAGACTTGTGCTAATTGAGTGAAAGAAACAATGGAATGTTTAGTAAGGGCACTATACTAGTCAAGTGTTAGATCAGATAAAGACATGGGGAAGGCTTAGAGGAGAAGGGCATCATCATAAGCAATCATGTAGCATGCATGCCTAAAATACCTAAGATGTTGTTGGGGGTCCTCCTTGCTTTGAAATTTTATAAATTTGGGAAGCTCCCATTAAGGAGCATAAGGTCTGATAGGAATAGAAGGATGAATAGGTTCGTTACAAATCTGATCATAGGATAGGATGTTATGAGCTCCTAAAATGGATGACTCAATTTGGTCATGTTATTTATGAATATATTCATTAGGTTGGTTTGAGTTGGTGCACCAAAAGGATTGTAAGGCTAATATTATGGTGGAGGTTGGGCGATATATTGATATTTGCTTGGCAGTTTAGAGGCTGCCACATATTGGAATGTGGATGCTAGAGGTTGGGTAGGATAGGTGGTTGGGTAATAGGTACATACCCTTGTGGGTTAGGGATGTATCCTAGATTGGGTGTAATGGGTCACTTTTGAGAAGTACTTATGGATTGGGCATGGGTGGTAGTAGGGTTGGTGACTAGAGGGGAGGTAGTGAACTTTGTGATAATGGGTGGTGAGGTATAAGGGATAGGTACCCCCGAGATTGGTAAATGGGTATTAATCGATGGGTTAGGTTTGATAGAGGGGAGGTTGGTAACCCTTTTGGTGGGTGTTCCAGCTATAAGTGGGGTATGATGGATCAATGGTTGGGTTGTCCCTAAGGTAGAGGAGTCATTAGTAAGGGTGGAAGGTGTAAGGGTAACGGTTGGTTGGATATGGTGGTTCTCAATCATAGCATTAAAGGGGTTAGTAGATAAAGATGCCTAGGTGATCAAAGGTTGGGTGGTGATGGTGAAAATAGGGATTCCCTCCATAAGGTGGGATGGCATGCCATAAGGAGGATATTGAGGTGGAGTTGAAACTAAGATATGGTGAGAAGAGGTGTTAAGTTAGTGATAAAGGGCCACTAGATTATTGTCTAAAAATGTGGTAAAATTCATGTCTCCTTAGGGAAATACTTGAGGGAAATTAGGGATTCCCAATGGATGAGGTGACTCTTTTGCCTTAAGATGTACTCCATAGATGAGAAGGTAGAAGAGATTGATTTAAGTGATAGGTTTTGTTCTGCTAGGTCTCTTCATTGTTGATGAGTGAGAGCCATACAAGAAAAATTGGAGAGAAAATAAGAACAATTTCACTTCTCAAACAAGAAGAAGACAAGAAAATGATCAAGGAAATCAAGACACACACTATGAAGTATGTTTTGGCCTAGACATTATTTTTAATCTCACTTTTGGCTTAAGCCTTAGTTTGTGAGAATGTGTGATAGAATTTAGCTCATATGATAGAAGTAGTCTATGGTTTATTTTAGGTTTCTTTAGGTGTTAAAAATAATCTATATTGGAATTAATACATAGCTTGGTATTGGGGCCTAACCCCTTACTGCAAGATCCCATAGCGATAAGAGTGTTAGGTGCTTAACTAATATATATTAATATCCAAAGTTTATACTCAACCAAAGAGCTGAATTAGTTCTCCCCTTGGTAATGACCTCCAAGTAGGATCACTGGGAATGGGTAAGGTGACCACTAGGTGATGAAATCCTAATCAGACTTTGTCTTAAATTGTTTTGATGTTTGATTAATGAAAGTGGTTTGGCTAGTGTGTGAAACCAAAGTGGCACTATGATAAAATTATTGTGATTTAATTCAAAGTGAACTAATGTTAAAAGCAAGCAATGGATACATTTTATTTTAATCCCAAAAGAAATTTTGGTTTCAATTATGAGCATAAATAGAGAGAATAGCATATAAATTCAAAAAAAATGTGATTAAAGACTCTAGGTCCCACTGGGCGTGCCAAAATGTTTAAGAGTAATTTTTTATTTTTAAGGATATTAAGAAAGAAAAGAAACTTGATATGAGTATGGTTGAAAAACCTATTTGGTTGTGCATGCAATGAATTAGAAGATGTGAAGAGCTCCTCTTTATCTTGGGAGGAATACCTATAGATAAGAAAGCACTATGACAAACTTGTTTGTTAGATAGACAGTAAGGTGGATTGCCTAGCAAGAGCTAGATCCTAAAAGTGAGAGCTTCCTCAAGGGTTGTGAATCCACCTATTTTAAATAATTAAGTTGATAAAAATAGAAAGAATATACTTTCATTAATAATAGAATATTACTGAAATTGAATACAAGAAAAGCTTGTTAAAAAAAGAGACTAGAAATGATCTAATTAGTGATAAATTGATTAGTACTACTTCTAATGATTTAGGGTAAAAAAATTAGAAAGGGGCCTATGAATAGGTAAGGACATAGAAAAGTGAATTTGGTTGGGTGTAAGATGGTCAAATTAGATTGCTTGTTTTTGGTACCATAGGTGACCATCGTCGATCATGCAACCATCACTGGTCAAAGGGTAACCATCATCAGTCAGGTGACCATCACCAATCAAGTGACCATCATCAGTCAGGTGACCATCACCAATCAAGTGACCATCATCAGTTAGGTGACCATCATTAGTTAGGGATAACTATCACCAATTAGGTAACCATTACCAGTTGCCTACCAGTAAATCTAAAAGTGAAATTGGGGTTTGGGTTTGCTGATTAATAAGATCTAGAAAGTGGATTCTAGGAGATAACTTAGGCTTGGAATAAAAACATGGTAAAAGAATACAAGAAAATGAATACTTGTCTTATAAAAAATTAGTGTGAGTGGTTAATGTGAATTTACCTATTGGTGGAATTTGGGCTGATTTTGGTAGCATAATGGTACTTGGGAGCTTAGTAGAGGGTCAATGATAAGTAGGCTCCCTATGTGATGGCTGATAACACTTGATAATGGAAATTGACCTAATTGACCTACAAAAAGAGATTTTTTAGATACAAAGAGATCTTGATAATAATTATAGATTAATTTAACCTCTTAAGCCTCCTTCTCTTATAGGTATAAGCAAGAGGTGGAAGTAAAGGTGTAATAGGGTCATCTAAATATAATCTATGCATGCAAAGGCTTGCAACATAAATTAGACAAGTTATATTTAGAAAAGGGTTGGTAGATCTTGCATGCTCTTGATAAAAAAGGTGGATCCTGACCATTGATGTTCAGGGGTTCCCAAGGTTAACCATTGATGGTCACCTTAACCATCAATAATCAAGGTCCCCAAGAATATGGCCCTAAAGGTTAGGGCTACTCAACTAGGTACAAGTGAGTGAAAATTTGTTGGTTTAGGATTGATCCTAGCCATCGATGGTTAGGGGTTCCCAAGGCTAACCATCGATGGTCACCTTAACCATCAATAATCAGGGTCCCCAAGAATAGGGCCCTAAAGGTTAGGGCTACTCAACTAGGTACAAGTGAGTGAAAATTTGTTGGTTTAGGATTGGTAGGTGTAGGTTGTTCCTAAGGGGGGCTAGGGGTACTTCTAGGGCTATTTTGAAATTTAGAATCAAAAGTGTGTGTATTTTTAGTATCTAAACTAACATCTTGTATTTAAGGTTTTCCCAAAACATTATCAATTAAAATACTAATCTTTTGTCTTACAGGTTGCCCTTTCATGAGTGCCAATTAAAACTACTAATGATTTTCTTGCAAGTCACCAATCAAAGAAATTTTGGCATATTTAAAGTAGTCTTGTCTTAGAATTTTAATAATTTTAATCACCTTGTTTAAATCATGTTGTATATTATTATATATTATTACATATTGTATATACCTATTTAATCATTTTGTCTTGTATATATCTCACATCTAATTAATTGGTTAATTAATCTATTTTATTTGCATGTTGTCACCCAAGGGATATGGTGGTGTATGTTCTCCTCCTTGCATCCTTATGGTGATTCCTAGAGGAATAAAAACCACTAATAAACCTTCCCAATTTTTATTTGTAGGGGTTGGTGACATGATTTCATCACCACACATTTGACTACACTCTATGTTCTAGCAGAGTGTAAATATCAAGTGAGATGTCATTAGGTGCTAAAGTAAAATTCCCCAAAAAGGTTTTTATGGAGTGATGGAAATTTTGGCTCCAATACATAAAGCATTTAGATAAAATACTACATATATTTGGTCCCAATCATACCTAGCATATATCATAGACACCCCTAGAGATCCCATTTGATGAGTGTCATTCAACTCCTCATTTAATCAATATTCAATTGATGTCTTATCAACCAAGGCTAGTGTCCAAAGCTATCTACAGTAGGGTGTAGAATGGTAGATCTAGAATTTTGCTTATGGGGGTGTTTGATGGTCTTATTCTAACTTTGACTAATGAAATAAATGTGTCCTAAACTACTTGATTCACTCTTTTACTGAAAAGGAAAAGATGTAACTATTTAATCATATAAATCCACTCTTTTGCTTGAAAGTAAAATCACACTCCTATTTACGCTTACATGGAAATGGAAATGTTTAACTAGGAAAAAGAAATTTGCTTCACATGTTTGCTGTAAAAGACAACACACTTTGCTTAGAAAGGAAATGACTTTGGAACAAGGAAATGCCTCTTGAACTATGAATTTATTTTAATGTTTTAAAAATGAATTTAAACATTAGCAAGATTCTAATTAATTATAACAAAGAGTTAATATAATATAACATAAATATCATACACAATTCTTGGTTCTAAGGAGAGTGGGCCCTTGTTCCTCTTAGACTCAGGAACAAAGATTAATCAATGCTAGAAATCGAAGTGATAATTCATAAAACTAAAATGATTACAATCTGGCTAAAACTTATAATATGCTTGTATGCATCTTTACTCTATTATCTACTCTCTATTATATGTATTTTTAAAAACAAAAGTCTTGAATTTTATACTAATATAAAAAACTCAAAATAGAATGCAAAGAAATAAGATTCCTTGGATCCACTCATCCAAAGATAGGATATTGGATTTCCAAGAGATCTAATTATCTTGGTGAAATAGATATACTATCCTATAGTAGTCCTAAGATCCAAATATATACAACTTTATCAAAAGAAAATCCTACAAAATAGCAAGTGGGTGTTTTCCTTATTTGACTCTAGTTGGAATGATTCTCTCTCATCTTATCTAGCTGCCAGCTTCCCCATTTGTATCTTTATCTTTACATAATCCATGAAATTGACCTTGTAGAGTTAGTAGGAATGAGCCTATGAAGTCCGTATAAACAAGCCTATGGAGTCCATAGAAACAAGCATATAGAGTCTATAGAGACCATCTTTTAGAGTCTATAGAAATAAGCCCATAGAGTCCATAGAAAAAAGCCTCCAGAGTCCATAGAAACAAGCCTGTGGAGTCCATAGAAACAAGCCTGCAAAGTCCATAGAAACATTTTGTATGAGTTTGTAGTTTTTCTGGATGGAGATCAAAATTGAATTTTCACTATACATCACCTGTGTCATCTTCCTGAGCATTCTTCACAACAAAAATCACTAAAACATGCTATGTATTAGACATGAATGACAAAGTAATGGTGTAATATTTGGTTCAATATAAATAAGATAAATATCTACTTTCCATGTAATAGCTATCTAACAATATATGATTTTCATAAGATAATATCCTTAGAGAGATTAATTTAGGGAAATAACATGTCAATACTGAGCCATATTCTGAGCTCATCACCATTTAGCCTAGCCTAAGAACTTTTGAATGTAATAAGAGACTTGTTATTGAAGCCAATATCAACTTCCAGTTAACCATCATGTGTATATAGGTTTGAAAGGGTTTGGATGATATCGTAACGGATCAAAAACCTATATCCTCACCCATAAAGCCATTAAACAATGTATTCATCAAGTTACACACCTTTGACTTTACTAATCATAGGTTTGTGGTCTACTTGCTTGGGTGTGTATCATCTTAGACTAGTGTTGTTTTTAAACCAAGTCAGCCTTTCACCCAAACTTATATATGCCTATATATGTTCTTTGCACATATCATTCTATATATCCTTGATTCATTATTATATCATTTGGTACATCCACCTCTTATACATATTGTTTTTATATATACTTTTCATTGTTCTATTCCACCTCCCATCTTGTCTTCATCCCATCCTAGTCTAATTCACTCATCATTGATCATACCCCATCACTCACATTTCTAATTACATATTGTCCTAAGTTTAATCTATCCATAATCAATCATTTATTTTGACCTTGCCTTCACCTAGTTACCTCAAACCCCATCTCATCTAACCTAATCCTATCTTATCCTAGTTGGATCTTTAGGTCACACAATGTCCAAACCATACCCATCTCATTTACATTACCCCTTATCATTCCATCATCACATATATATTCTTAATCCCATTATCCTATCGCCTTCATCACATAATTCCATCTCATCCCATCTTGACCAAGTTAGTCCAAGGCTTGAGCTAGTCCTTTTTCCTTTTCATTATAGTCCATTATCACTGATCATTTGGTTAGATATCATGCCAATTTAGTACCTTTTTAGCATCTTATCACTTTTTCATTTTAAATTTAGAATCTAATCATAATCAATTTAGTCATCTTAATCATAAATGCTATATATCCAATCATCATCTTGCTAGTTTGAATCTAGGCACCCATCAAATCCCCAATCCTTTTACTAGATTGAAACAAGGCAATATTGATAAGTCATTAGCACTTATTGTACTATCAGTCTAAAATATGATCCTAGACCTACATCATCTCAATCACATTTCACCCATATCATCCTCATCATTACCTATCATACTAGCTCCATCATTCATAGATACTTTATTCAAGAAACCATATTTAATCCTTAGTCTACATCTGCATTGGCCCCCTTTATCATCCATCCCCATGGATTTGGACCCAATTGTCATAAACCAATACATCTTGGTCAATAAGGATGGAGTAATTTTATGATATTTATAAATGGGTGCTCTCCTACCTTCTAACCTTAATCCCATTTAGTCCAAACCAACATCCCACATCCTTCCCCACCCACCATCCCCTAACTAATCAAGGTCTACCCAATCATCTATCCATAATCATATCAATGCGATCACCCTATTCAATCAATAGATCATAACTAATAAAGGTAAATTCCTCTTTTGACTATTAGATATGGGTACCACCTCCTCAATAGTTTTATACCAAAAATCCTAAAGTCACCTCCCATGAAAGTCCTCCATCAACCTTCATCCCCATTCCATCCCATTCCACCATCAGTAGTCTTAGTCCTAGTCCTAGTCATGACCTTTTTAGCCCAATAATTTCCCTTTTTAATAAGTATGTTGATGAAAACCCATGTACAATCCTCTTATGACTCTTTGAGATGCATGTCCAACTTCCCAAATTCCTTGCCCCCATTCAACTCACCTTACCCCTAATCCATACCGATCCACAGTCAAACCTTCTATTCACTAGTCATAGCCAATCATCTATCCCTTCTTACACTAGTAAATGGAATCCTATCCTAGCCACTTAATATACTACCCTTCCATCCACTTAGTCATGCCAACAACCATCTGATATATAGTCCAATGCTTCCACATCTAAGTCACAAAATGAAGTGGGTCCTTATACTCCCCTTCTTATATCCTTAGAAGCTCTTTTATAATAACTTGTCACTGCTAACATGATGGTCTATCCACCCATACGACATCTTGATCCCACCAAGCCTAAGCCATTTGGGTATAATGTTAATCAATAATGTGTATATCACCAAACCTAGGGGCATACCCTTAATCGATTTCATAATTTCCAAGACTGTGTCCAAGACCTCATTGATTATGGTGATATAAAAATTAAATATGAACCAAATAAGTCTATGTCCCTAGGTAAACATGAAGAAGAGTGCCTAGATTCCATTATTGATCATGATCAATCCCTTCCCCTTCCAAGCCAAGGTTTAAACATCACATCACTCTTCCATGATCCTCTCATATTTAACAAATCATCCTTGAAAAACAAGTCTATTTCCCATTCACCAAATCCTCCCATATCTCATGAGACCTTTTATGGGCCTATCTTAGTTCAATCCATTCCTCCTCCATCACCCCCCCTCCATGTTGAGGGGTCACTTGTGGATAATCACTCTTATACTAGTAGCATAATGTCATGTACACCACATTTATCATTAGAGTCAACACAAGTTTTGTCTACATCGAGATCATGTTCGACAATAGTATCTGATTCAGATCCCTCATCAAAAACATTATCCCTCAATAATATTTCCACTAATAATAATAATGCCTATTTTTTTGAGGATACCTTTAATCTAGATACCTCTATTCCATCATCAGGCATACCTTTGGATGCCAATCAAGATGATCAATTCATAACAAAGTGCTTGTAAGCTTTATTTATCAAATATTGTCAAAGTGAATATGATCTTACTTTGGATGTATATACTACAACTAGTCTTATTTATCCTTTTAAGATTCCTAAGGACACTTTATCTGATACTGAGGCTAGGGATCCTAATAATATTTATGAGGACTAAATTTACCATCATCCCCTTAATCAATCACACAACATGAATCATCTTCCTCACCTCCATAATCCCTATATCCCACTCTATGAAGGGAATGAATAGGAACATGCATCATTAGATTCCCCTCTACATTAAACACCGTGTGCAACAACTAAAAATATCTAAGACCATATTCCAAAATTCATAAATCATCATCAAATCCTCTTTGATCCCATAAGTCAAAGTCAAGAAAAGTCAAATAATCAGCCTAATAAAAAAATGTCTTACCCTAATGAAGCCCAAAATCAAGTACTAGGGGAATGTCAAAAGTCAATAATCATCATCTATCAAGTCAAAAATCAATCTCCTCTAGTGAAGCCCAAAATAAGGCACTAGGAGGCAATCAATATAAAATCCAACTAAAAATATAGTCAAAAGTAATAATCATATGGCCAACCATCATCTTAATGTTTGGATCAAAGAATCAACAAATAAAAAGGTCTTGTATCCCTTATTCTCATAGAACCAATCAAAAATATCCTCTCTACCATTGTTGTATGAAACTATCAAATCCCATTTCTGATCCCCATCCCATCATATCATCCATCATGATCATATCTATCTTTCACATCCTATATCCCATCATCACAATGGTGACATGTTCCCATCCATACCATATCTCCAATCTCTGGGAAACATTATCCCTCATAGGGTTTACACAAACACTTGGTTGAGACTTATAGAAGACATTAAATTTAAGAATCAATAAAGGCTACCAAGACATCTAGGAATCTAACGTCCATCACATGGTCCTAGCATCACATATATCTAAAATAGGTGTTAGTTGAAGATCTAGGTAGTATCAACAATCTTACATCTTTCCCTTCTCTAATAAATTAAGATGCCTAATAAATTCATACAAAATTAAAAAGTGACATAAAAATCCTTTATCTGATGGTGAAACCTAGTTTTCTAGCACCTTGGGAAAGTAATATGATGAAAATAGGTTTCTAGCATCATGGTAAAATAATATATTGTTCACATTTTACCTTAACACTTGGAAGTAAAATCCATCATTTTTAACCATCAAACCCATTATATGCCATCATATCGTTCACCCTATCTCTCATTACTTCCAATTTTGACCTTCCTAAGGAAGTAGGAAATGTTTTGATAAATTTTCTCAAATCATATTGGCATATATTCCAATGAACACTCAGGTCAATAGATATTTACTTCATGATGCAATCATTATCGATCCCTAGTCCATTATTCCTTGGTCCTCATCCCCTGGTCCACATCACCCTCATACTTTATCATCACATCCGTTATTTCCTCGATATTGGTTTTTAGGCTTGGTATTCCCTTAGCTAGTAACCCTATATGTATAATGTACATACAATTTCAAAAAATCCCTAAAAATTGAAATAATTCAAAAACCCTAAAAATAATAAACTTTGAAAACACCAAGAATTATCCATGGTGTCTTATTTTATGCCTTTTTCCTAATCACATCCATCTCCATGCCATTTATCTTTCACAATCACATTATCCATCCTCTTATTCTAAACTAGGGGCCAATCTAGTTTATATTGACCTAACATTGAGCTAGTCTCACTTTCACCTACTCAATCTTATGTCTCTCATATCAATATACAAATCTTGATCCTAATAATAATCCAAATCCATATATTCAACTCCTCATCCAAGTCCCTTGTCTAGTTCAAAATCCATATCCACATTCATATCCTTGTCTTAAACCTAATTCTCATCAAATCCACATCTATCCTAAGTCCATAATCACATTATGATGATCCTAGTCCAACCCATCACTAATTCACTTATCCCATCATTCAACAAGACATCATCACATTACATGTAGATAATTGTGTGTTACTTATTTTCTTTATGTTTCTTGGCTTGTTTTTATGTCTTTCATCATGTATATATGTAATTGTCTTATGTTTAATCTTGTATCATTTTTATTTTTATCTATTGGGTAATGAACGAGCATGTTATGAGGCCACTGGTGTTACAATCATGATTATGTTTGACCTTCATGATATAGATTTAACTATTTTTCCATGCAATTTAGCACCATGTCCTTTTGGTCATAATTATATCATGGGGTATATTGTCAAGTTTCAAATCTAATGGATTGCTTATACTATGATTATCCTTATGATAGTTGTGATGGCTTAATTATCTACACCCTTATCATTTATCAAATCATCTAATCCTCCTTATTTTGCATCACTAATATATTCCTCTTGACTCATCTAACTAACATACAATCTTTTATCCCCATTTGAGTCATATCCTTTATTCACTATCATCAAAATTTAATCACTAATCATCATCATAATCATCATATTTTGGTCCATCAATTATAATTTTTACCTAAGTCAGAACCACATCATCCTAAGGACTTCTAAGACTATGTAGGTAGCTCACTGAGCCAGTTTTAAGTACATTGAGATAGTTCAACTAGTATCTCATCTTTCCCCATCATTCCTCATCACATCTATTTTATACCTCATTTCATCCTCACATCTTGCATCAATCAAATACTTGAGATATAATATCAATCATCCATCAACTAGTCTCTTGATCAATCACAATCCCCAAAATCATCTCCCTAAACTTTTCATCAATCACCTACACCTATCTATTGGGTCTGAAAAATCAACACCTTCATATTTTATTCATCTATTATCCATCATCATTGATTATCATTTATCATTCCCTTAAATGTGTCCTTGCTAAGGGCATAATTTTTATTAATTTAATTATAACTAATTGACTTGATTCCTCCTCTTCATATTTTGACCATTCGATCATATCATTCTTCTTTTTCATCTCTTTCATTCTCAATTTTAGCTTTGAGCTACACTCATCATTAATATTATCACATCATTGTCTATCCTAGCATATATCTCTCCCTTGTATGCTTCATTTCTTAAGATACATCAAAATATTGCATCCTTTTAATCTTATTATCATCATGTTATGGTTGATTCCCCCTTGCGATGTGTTGACAACTATGACAAAGTCATCTCTACTCCCTGTGCATGTGTCTTTGTTAGGGGCATCATAAATTTATAGCTCAATATTCAAGTCAACTTCATCTTCATCATCATATATATAACATATTGTATCCCATCCCATTATCTATCCATCACATCGCACCCCTTGTTACCTCTTTCAAGTGGCCATCCATCTCATTCTTCCCTACATGTCCCCTCGAGGGGGCATCATATCCACTAACACCATTTACTAACATTCATCCATGACATGGTTTTTTTTGAAATTCCATTACTCCTTCCACTTAATCCACTCACAATGCCCTTTAAAATAGGGAAAAATGTATGCACCTAAAATTTCTCACTTCATTTAATGTCACTAATATTTCTATTAGTCGACACTAATTTCACCCATTCTATCTAATAATACTTATCCCCTCTAATTACATATTAATATCACCCACTTAACCTAATCCTATTCATTCATCCCCCTTCATTCCTCTTAATTTACTAATGTTAGTCCTATCCCATTTCTTCATTAATTCTACTAAATCCTCGTTATCCCATCCTAATCCCTTAGCTATTATTTGATAATTTTAAATTCCCATGGCCCACCTACTAGCCTATTCCTAGGATATCCTACATCCCTAGTCTCTAATCATCTACCTAATCCATATCTAATCCCCTACCCAATCTTAATTAATCCATAAGAGGATTCTAGAATTCTCCAAATTTAGAATCGTCTCTATTCTCACCCTTCCTCTATGGAAGCCTCTAAATCTAGAGGCTTCCAAGGAATTTTAAATTCTTTAGATAATCCTCCACCATAGATCTCCACAATATAACTTTCAATTCCAACCATTGATTCTTCCCTCTATATTATATATAAACAACTTCTCTCATCCATATAAACCAACTCCTAAATCCATAAAGTCTTCAAGTCTATATGATCAATCATAACCATCCTTGAATCTATCATCAACATCCTCGATCATGCCAATATAATGCCACAAATTTGAGTCTAAGGTAATCTTAATCCAATCTTCTTGTTTTCATATTTTTTTAATTGTGTTTTATAGGAATTATATTTAGGATTAGAATGCTGGTTTGAAATGTTTATTCATCTATTTGCATTTGATCTTAATGGCTCTAGATCTTACTTAGGTAGTTGGATATTTTAGGATTTTAATGTAATTTTGAAATAAAATCCTTTGTGCTCAAATTTCCTACTATAATAACATTTAAATTTATAATTACAAAGTTATTCTTTTAATCAACACATTATGCTTATATGATACACATAGTTTAATTTTTTTGTAGTTGATTTTAAAAATTTTAGAAATATTAGTGTATTATTCTTAATTTAGTTAAAGGGTTTGAGTAGTAAAATCAGTAAATAAATATGCAACAATTAAGCTACTGATTTGTATAATTTTATTGTAATTTTATGTTTTCTAAAAATAGTAATAAGGGAAAGAAAACAAGACTTAGAAATTGACTGATACAACTAAGACAAAAGCTAGAATTCACTGTGCAAGATTGAGACACTATCATAAATTAGTATCTATCCTTCATTTTATGATTGAAAAAGATTTCCAAAAATAAGACACCCTAGGATTTGGTGTTATAGCCCTCTTTTTCCACTTTTATCCAAGATACTTGAGCTTTTGGGGTTTTTTTTGCTGTGTCTGTGAGATCCTGTCTATGAAATTTTGACTATTGGATGTTCATAAAACTCCTTGTAGAGCTAATTTTATCTTCAAACCCTAGACTTCATTTTGACTTGACCAATTTTGAGAAATAATGGGTGTTAGTGTGTGTAAGATTCATTGAATATGTATCAACAGCTCTTATGTAGGTGTGCTGCCTACATACCAATACTCTGAAGAGGGATCAAGCCATATATAATTATCCCACTTGATGTGCTTTATGTAATAGTGTGTATGAAGATGAAAAATGTTAAACTAAGTATACATGAGGTGACTAGGGACTAGTGTAAGGATTTTAATAAGATAGAAATGGTATTGGATGGCTGTATGTAGAGAATAGGGAAATATGATTGAGCAGTCTCGCTTGTATTCTTATTTGCTTTGTGATATTTGCAAATCCCATCTAAATGAAATTTGAATGGGATTTTATAGGGATTTTTTGGTCATGGGTCGAATGTATTCACATTAGGCCAACAAGAAGGAGGATAGGAAACAAAAGGAAATGACCATTGGACTCAAAATGTGATTGGATAAGAGAATTGTAAATGGCACATGGGTCTGGTGCTATAGTCCAAGTTGGGTGCTATAGTCCTGAGCTAATGGGACCTTAAGGGATGGATCTGTCAGGGAAAGGGGAGGGATGGATGTCATAAGGCACACTCAAGTTACTAATTTTTGCATTTTATATGACTACATTTACCCCCCTTTATTATAGTGATGCATCAAAGCAAAATACTAGGATAAAGGAAAAATATAAAGCATCCCTAAACTTACCTATAATGGTGAAGCTCAAGAAGATGTTGTGATGTTGGGTGTACATAAAGAGAGTACACTATGAAGTGTGAATCTATAAGAGAAAATAAAGAGTAGATCAATTCTTACTAGATATGTTATATCTAAAATAAGAATGTAAAAAGTTGGGTAAGAGAGAGAGGAAGAGAAAAGAATGAATACAACTCACCAGGTATATGAACCAAAACAAAATATGTTGTTATGTTACATGATGTTGAGTAATGATAGATGATGTTGTGTAATGTTAGATGATGTTTTACCAAGATTAATATCATAAATGGAGTTGAGTGCTTAATTCCCTAAGAGTAGATCAAGAATACAAAGGCTAGCCTTTTAGGTCCATCATCACCCACTAAGTGAAGCTAGGCAATCATATGTGTGTTGATCTATGTTTGGACTATGTTTCCAATCCATCTGAGTAGGTGGATCAAGAATACAAAGGCTAGTTAGTCCTTTAGCTTCATCATTTCCTTGTGAAGTGAAGCTATAAACTAATATTGATATGAAATGTGTGTCTTATAATATGGCTCCTAAAGCCCATAAATGTTCTATAGTATAACAATGTTGGCATGGATAGCCAAATGCATGATAGAAATTGGGCCACTCTTAGCCACTCTAAAAGATGGAGTTTAGGCTTATATGAAATCCTCTCCAAAATTGGAGACTAGGATTATATGAAATCCATTCCAAAATGTGGAGGTTAAGCTTGTATGAAAGCCACTCCGAACTGATGCCAACCACCTGTAGATGGAGTAAGGAGCACAAATGTTAAGAATATCTAGGTAATATGTTAAACTCAGAAAGAAAAGAAAACAAATGTGTCGTGCACATTGCCCTTAATCATTGGTGTCTGAAACATAGATTTTGATCTAGAAGTTATACAAACTATCATATCTAAAAATCGAAGTGAGATATATCATGACGTGTATGATGCCCCCTATATCTAGATTCTTTGAGCAAAAGTGTATGAAATATTTCTATTTTTGAACTAGTCTAAAAGTGCAAAATTGTAGTTGAACCTACTTTTTTGCTTACTTCTAGAAAATCTAGTTTTTTTTGTTGTTTGGATAGGAACACTAAAAATAGGACACCCTAGTGTCTGACATTGTTGTCATTTACTAAAACCAAATTTTTTTCTAGAGTTGTCACTAATTTTTTGGTCTATTCTACCTAGTTTGACCTCTGATTATTGTTTTGAGTGTTCTAAAACTAGTTTTTCAATTGGTAGGAGCTTTGATCTCTATGGTAAAATTCCTATTTGTTGCCCCCTATTCTAAGGGTAGGAATGAAGAACCTATAATCACTGACCTAAGAAGAAATATTCCTATGAGTGTGTTATGCTATGAAATACATGATATAACAATTATAATCAATAATATATCTAAAAATATAGCATAGTTTGTAAAGGAGATTATTAGATCAATAGGTGTATGTCTAGATAGATATAACAATGTAATAATATGTGAAATATATTGAATTTAAACTAGAATTAGAAGTTTGGTTAGATTTTAGTTGTTAGTTGACAAGGATGGATGGATCATGATTTCCATCATGGCATCTAAGATAGAAATATAATTCATGATGTGGATCATGGCATTGCAAACAATTAAAAATAAAACAACCAACAAGAATGTAAGGCAAGAAGCAAGAAACATACAAGAGTGGCTAAGGGGCCAAGCAAATAAGGGACATGGTCACATGTCACTCAAAATGGAATGTAAGTATACAAGGCATGTTCAAATGCCATATACACATATAAGTGAAATAAGCAAGGTTGGCGTGAAAGCTACAATCACATAGAAGAGTACAAGTAAAATACATTGGAAAATATCTTAAGGCACACACATGAATAGAAGAAAAGGACATTAGTAAATGTCCTAAGGTACATATAGGACATAAAACTAAAATTGAGAAATGCAAACAATCTAACTATGCCAAGCAATACAGTGAAGCATGTAATAATAGGAAATACAATCACATCTAAATAATCAAAGCAAGAGGTGAACGTTTTCAAGATATGGAGTACAATACTATGTAGATGTTAATAAATACACAAGTGTTATATACTAGTGAATGTCGATAGAGTAATATATCTAATCTAGTAGGTAATGTACATCAACATGTTAATCTAGAGTGTGTGGTGTAGGAATGACATAACCTAGATGGTTTAGTCATGTAGAGGACTCCCAGAGTTGGTAGATATATCGATATGTGTCCCAAATGTATGAAGTAGGCTGCCCCCTCAATGGGTAGAGTGAAGTAGTCAAGGATATCGATATCATTGCACACACTCAAATAAGATCAAGTGAAGCATGGTAATGTAGATAAATTGACAAATAATAACATATAATAGAAAATGTAAGTGTACCATGATATTAGAAATGTAAAGTATGGATGATGCATACAATGTAAATATTTTTAGTGTTTTGAATTATTTGAATGTTTTTTTATTTTGGAATATTATATTATTTTTGGATTTTTGATATAATTTCTGTATAATCAATCATAAAGGAGATTATGTACAAGAAAAATTGAGAAGAAATGATGTTAAGCGATGAGTCTCATGGGAGATTCCCTACCATGGTGTCCTGTATCAAGGAGAGGAATCATGTACGATCATGAAGTATGATGGAAGTGTTGATATCATGGATATAAAAGCTATATATGCTATAAATTCACTAAAATATCTGAAGTAGAAACCAACTATGGGGTCCCCCCTATAACTCAAAAAGGTGGATACAATTGTAGGGTTCTTAGAGATCCATCTGGTAGTAAGAGAAGCTCTCTAAACATGTGTTTTATGAGTAGATGCATGAGATCTCAATGATATTACCTTGGGTGTGAACATTATAGCTATAAGTTATCTATAATCCTAAAGCCATGGAGGTGAATGAAATATATATGCTGGTAATGGATGCTTCAACTGTGTCTAAATCATAACTAGAGGAGGAACTATAAATAGTGGTAAAATTGAAACTGGTGGCAAAATTGAAACTGATGGCAAAATTGAAACTGATGGAAAAATTGAAATTGGTGATTATAAAATAGTAGATTTCTTTGAAGTGGGAAGTGGTAACTCAAATGGAACTCCACCAACTATAAAAACCTAATTAGTGTGAATGAATTTCATTCATCTATGAAATAAAGAAGGTACTACTCAAAGTTTCTAAATCCATGGTTAACCAAGTAACATATCAAAAAATCCTACACTAGGAACTATAGTAAATGGTGTGGCCACATGTGTTGGACCAACCTATAGATAAAGTAAAATCTCACCCAATGAAATTTGTATGTGCTCATTGAATCCACTAATAACTATGTCCATTGAGGTAATATCCTACTCTAAATATCTTAAATGTTATAGTAATGTCATAGTGCACTTGTTCACACTAGATCCATTATCTATGAGAACACTATGAATAGGATGGTTATGAATGTAAGCTCTGATAAAGAGTGCATGATAATCCAAATCATCCATGATGATATCCTACTCTGAGAAGGAGATGGAAGGTCTAGCTATAACTCTAGAATTATATGCACCAATCCTATTGCCTAAAGGATGTGTCTCAACTGAAGGTGCCCTATATGTATCTAGTAGGGGATGTGAATGATATGCATGGTGAACCCCTGATGTATTCCATTTATCTTATTTGGAATACTAATAAAAAGGATTAGAGAATATTTTCAATGCTTTATCCTATGTTGGTTTGGCCTGAGGAGGATTGACTAGAGGGCCAATATCAAGATGATTACCATCTATTAAATCTTGTATCTTGTGTCTCAAACTAATGCATCTATTTGTTGTATGGAATAGTGCCCTATGAAACTCATAAAATTCATGATGATCATATCCCCATGGAAGAGGCTTTGTTGGGTCAACTTCTTGAATAGGAGGGAGAGATATGATGTTACATTCCAATAAATATTGTAAAACTCTAGCTAGATAAATTTGTAGATTGGTAAATGTTCACTGAGGAGGTGTTGATAAAACCACATGCTGAGGGGGATTAGAAGTCGCATTAAATATTTTTTGATTTTGACTCTTGCTATCATTTACCTTGACTTTGTATGGGACTTTTATATTACTCTTGTTTGTTATTTCTGAGATACTTGTGTACTTGAGTTTGCCCATTAAAATTAATTTTACTTCTCTTTCCTTTGGTGTGTGACACAATTTAGTGAAGGAAGAGAATATTTTGAACATAATTGATTCATGCAAAGATGGTATAAGACTCCGTTGAAGAGATCTTGTAACTCTTGATCAAATATGGGGCTAGTCATCTTAGCCAAAATAATCTTATATAGAATAACACAATCTATGAGTTGCTCATTTGACCTTTATTTTTGTTATGTAACTTGGGCATAAGAAACCTTATCACCAATGTTAATGTAGAAATGAGCTAGGAACATGTTGGCTAAAGGATTGAATACATTGATCGACTAATTCAGTAGACTGTAGAACCATTATAAAGAATAATCCTTTAGGCTCCATGGAAATAGCTTGGTAAGTAGCCAATCATTTGGTACATAGTCTAAGCATGCTACGTGAAAGGCTATCAAATGTGTCTCTAGATCACCCTTGACATCATATAGAGTAAGATTGGGTTGAACAAAACCTTGTGGAAAGGGTGTAGAAGCAATGTAACATTCCAATGGTGTATATCAAAAGAATCCAAATCTTGTGTAGGTCTAGAGGCACCTTGATCAAGATGTAGCACCTTGGATTGAAAATATATTATCTCTTACACAAGGGTTTCCACATTAGGAGATAAAGATGTACTAGTTTTAGATGGTGGCATAAAGGTAGGTTGGGCTGCTATAGGATTAAATATTTATTGAGGATAACTTCATTAATAATAATTGGTAGAAGTTGATCAAGATTTTGATGTTGTGGATCATGAACATCAGTTTTTATATCATTTTTATTATTATGATGTTGCTCATCATTGAAATTATTCTCATTGAAATTGGTGTAATCTGGATGTGTAGATTCTATAACAAGAACTTGAGTTGGTTGTTTATCCATGGTATATGGTTAGGTTGAAGGAATCTGGGTGAATTCAAGAAGGTTGCCACTGAGTCTTGTACTTTGTCTTGAATGAAAAGATGCAAGAAGTTTAGGTGCAATTAATAAAACAACTTGAATAATGGAAGAAAATATTAAACCAATATAATCTAAACAAGAAACTAAAATATGCATAAAAAGGATATGAAGCTCACAAATATGTATGGTGATACCTCAAGAAGCAAATAAGATCTAGTATATTTAGCTAGGGTTTGAAAGATGATTATTTTGAAAATTTAATATTAAAATTTTAAATTTAATGTGAATTTTTGAGTGAAATATGCTAGTAAAAAATCAAAAAATTATTGGAAAATTATTGTGAAAATTCCAAGACCTAGTATAGAAAACTAGGGTTTGAAATAAAATTATGCATTAAATTACTACAAAAATTTAAAATTTAATGATAATTTTTTTATTTTATTATGTAGGTAAAAAATTAGAAAAATATAGGATAAATTAGTAAGAAATTTACCCTAGGGTTTCTAGGGTTTTTATGTGCAAATGAAGTAAGTCAGTTCACCAAATGATTTAACTTTCTTAAGAATATTAGTGTATTATTAATAATTTAGTTAAAGGATATGAGTAGTAAAATAAGTAAATAAATATGTAATAAATTAATCTAATAATTTTTATAATTTGATTTCAATTTTAACTTTTCTAAAAATAGTAATAAGGTTAAGAAAATAAGACAGCTAAAAATTGACTGATACAATTGAGATAGAGGATAAAATTCACTGTTCAAGATTGAGACACTATCACAAATTAAGATTTGGCCTTCATTTTATGATTGGATAGGAGAAATGAAAATAAGAAACCCTAGGCTTCGATGTTATAGTCCTCTTTTGCTATAATTATTTAGGAGTTTTGAGCTTTTTGGGTTTTCTTCACTGTGTCTATGAGACCTTGCCTATGAAATTTTGACTATTGGATGTTCATAAAACTCCTTGTAGAAGATGATTTTATTTTAAAACCCTATAATATATTGTGATTTGACCAATTTTGAGAAAAAGAGTGGGGTTAGTGTGTGTAAGATTCACTGAACGTGTATCCACACCCCTTGTGTGGACATGTTGCCTACATACCAATACTCCAAAGAGGGATGGAGCCATATGTAGTTATCCCACTTGATGTGCTTTATGAAATAGTATGTATGAAGATTAAAAATGATAAACTAAGTGTAATTTAGGTGACTAGGGACTAGTGTAAGGATTTGAATAAGATGGAAATGGTATTAGATGGTTGTATGTAATGAATAGGGAAATATGCTTGAGTAGTCTTACTTGCTTTGTGATATTTTCCAACCCTATATAAATGAACTTTGAATGGGATTTTATAGGGATCTATTGGTCATGGTGTTTTTATTTGATTTTCGCTTTCACATTCAAAAGAGGAAATGAGAAACTAAGAGAAATGGTCTAAGGCTTGTATGTACTTGGATGAAGTCTTGCGCACCAAATTCAGATGATGGAAGGAACTCCTCTTTGGTTATGGAGGATGACACCTGTAGAAGATAGAGACTAAAACACAGAAGTTGTTAGATGAGGAGATGGTGGGCTGCCAAGCAAAAGCTTGATCCCAGAAGTATAAAGACTTCCTTGAGGGAGATCAACCCACTGATTGATAAAAATAATGTTTGATAAAAGGTAGAATGATAAAAGACTGAAATGATTAGAAACTGAAATAGAAATAGAAGCAAATGCTTACTTGAATGCTACTGTTAGCCTGGTCATAGTCACCGACATCGGCTAGGCTACCGGCGTCAGTTGGTCAAGGTCTACCGACGTCGGTTAGTCTATCAACATCGATGGGGGCAGTGGTCTCTGCAGCCAGTGTCGATCAGGGCAGTAGTCTTTGGATGAGGTCTGGTCAGGTCTGGATGGGTTTTAGGGCTGTGGATGGGTCTGAGAAGGAGCTTGGCTCTTGTTAATGGTATGTGCAAGGGTCTGGGCAGAGTTGCAGGGACAAAGGACAGTGTATGTTCTAAAAAGGGGGATAGAGGTGGTAAGGATATGAGAAGGCCTCTCAACCTTTCTGGGAGGGAGTCAAGTCTGGTCTAGCTGATATTCTAGTCTGGGGGGGTGATATTACTTGGAAGCAATAACTGAAAACATAATGAAAACACAGACAAAATACTTACCTGTGGCTTGCAAAAAGAGTACTACTGGTGCTTGTACCTGTTGTTGATGTAGAAGACTGATGTAGAGTCCCTGCTATTGCTATAGCTGGTGCAGAAGCCCTGTGAGAGAGAGAGTGAGAGGTCTGGTGGATTGAAGACTGGAAGATTGGTTGATTGTTGAAGGTCAAAAGGTAGATGATTGAAGGAGCGAATGCAAAGATTGGAAAATGGGATCCACACTCTGGAGGTAAAATGTAGTTATGAAGGAAATCGACACTAAAAATACCATCGACGTCAGTCGACAGTTGACTGACATCAGCGGCTGGAAGGCAGGGAAAAAAAGGCTAAAAATAGCCTTTTATCCATTTTCCCAACTGTCGGGTCAGCGGGTCAGGGGAAGAAACGGTCGAAGGTGGATTAATAGGCATGGGAAATGAGTGGGATAAGGGAAATGGGGTCTTAAATCATTTAAGACTTGGTAAGGGGTAGTGGAGGGTAAGTTGGAATAGGTCATAGGGTGATAAATGAGGGTATCCAAGGGCAAAGAATCCAAGGAGAGGAGAGGTGGCATGGGTGAGGTGGCAAGGGGAGAGAAAGAAAAGAATTATTAAATTAAAATAACTGGTTATTTTAAATTAATAAGACATAGGTTAGGTTAGGGATGAAATTGGACAAAGGGGACCAAAGGGGGAGAGGACGAGGAGGATGACCAAGGGAGTAGACACGATTTTGGTGTCTACATTTGCCCCTTTTTGTCTTGTTGGTTGTTCTAGACGAACTGTAAGACAAAAATAGGAGTTGATTACCCCAGGTGCGGGATAAGGTTGATTTCATCTTGTTGGTTATTCAAGTGAACTGTAAGATGAAAAATAGGAATGAGGTTGGCTGCCCTGATGTGGGATCAGGTATTCCCCCTCAAAGTAGGAGTCGAGGGAAGGGAACCTGAAGTCGGGTGCTGATTTGATAGAGAGTGGATGGAGATGGTGAAATTGTGAGTGTGAACACTATAAAAGTTGTGATTGCACGTATACCACTTCATGGGATGGTCAGGTCAAATTATCGCAAGTCAAGGTTGAGGAGTGCCAAAATTGAAGTAATCGGGCCCTAGCATTTGGTCATAGCTGATCAGGTTATTCAATCTAAGCTAAAGCTCTAATGGTCATCGTGTTCTAGGTATCCTAGGCTCAGGAAGTGCTCCTGGAAACATGAAAATGTCACAAGTAGTGGGGATCAACCAACTTGCGATCCTATACCTGTGAGGGTCAAAATATGGGCTGTGCACAATTTTGCTAACCAGTCGTGAGGTAGCATACATGCAAAAACAACCAAGGCAACATTTGTCTTAGAAGTGGTCATAGTCAAAGTAGATAGTCATGATCTCCATGGTCATTGGTCGAGGTGGATGGATGGACGAAGGAATGTGGCCGAGCTAACCTCAGAAGAGGTCGTGTGATCTGAGTGCTGCCTACATAGCCCTTGTGTGAAGGGCCTCAGGCCAATGTAGTTCTCCCTAAAAGGGAGGAAAAGGCTCGAAGTGATGGAATTGGTCTTGGTCAAGGTCAAGTCATGGTCAAAAGGAGGATAAGGTTTGTCCATCAGGAAGATGAACAAATGAGGGTGGTCGAGCTAACCCCAGAGGACGTCGTGTCAACTGAGTGCTGCCTACATAGCCCCGGTCTTAGGGCCTCATACCAATGTAGTTCAGGCAAATAGGCAAAATTGATCGATAGGTTGGTTTGGTCATGTGTTGAAATGATGAGGAGAAAGAAGATGTTACAGCCTTTTCCATATTATGTGATGGTGTATTTTGTAACATGGGTTGAGGGGTCTTTCATCCCTAGCAATTTTCTATATTCGTGATGGATGTATGCTAAAAATGAATTGAGGTCTATTTATGCTCCAGCAAGTAATGGTTTATGCTTAACATAAATTGTGTGGTCAATAATTTCCATGTGTATTGGTGTCCATAGAAACTATGTGAAATGGACTATGTCATGTATGATGTCATAATGTCATGTTGTTGGTCTGAAAATGTTGGGTTTGATTTGGTTTGGTTGGCAAATGATGTGGTTGAATGTGACCAAAGTGTGACAAAAAGTGAAAGGCAAATTGCTCTTTCATTGACACAGACCAGAATGACAACATAGATAGGGGTTGTTAGAACCAAGAGCCCCATTCATGCATTACATCATTGACCATGGGTGTGTTAGAGAGGTAATCGAATCACTTTGACCTTAAAATGAGCTTGAAATCCCTTGAGTCGGTGATGTGATAGGAGGAGAGGGTAACCCGTTTTAGAGTAGGGATAACTTTGCCCCTTTTTATAGGAGACCCTGAGATGACTACAAGCCAAGTCCATGACCCAATGATTTTTTTTTGGTGCAGACTGATCAATGCGAGAAGTCTACATAGAGATGTCATTTTGTTTTATGGTCATTTGTGAAGCTGATCGATGTGGGAAGCTTCTGAGAGTAGCAAGATTTAGTCATAGCCATCCTTCGAGGGAGTGGTCTATATTTTTACTTTATATATTTGAGGGATTTTGAATAGCTGTCCTTTGAGGGAGCAGTCTATTAGCTACAACAATGATAGTATAGCTATCCTTCGAGGGAGCAGTCTGTCTTTTTGAGTTTGTGACCTTGGATATTTTGACATCAATTTTTTTCTTTTTTTGACAAAATTTTGAGTCATGGCCAAGACTATAGAAGTTCAAGGGCTCCCTTTTATTAGGACAAAGCATCCATACGTTATAAAAGGGTTATAGACAATTTGTTTTAGAGAAACAAGGTTGAAAGGAATGAGGATTAAGAGGACATGGATTGCTCAAGGGACGAGCTCAAGTTAAATGTCAAGTGGATGAGTACTCAACTAACAATAGAATGGTCATGGATGCAATGCATTAAAGGGCTCAGGTCCTGATAAGTGCCTGGTCCATGCTTGTGAGTGATGATAAGGTCTGAGTCAATTAGGAGCAAATTTGCCCCATTTGGCTCTTTCTCGATTGGTCACGTGTTGATTGATGTTGAATGGGAAGATGATGTTTGGTCGATGGTCAGTTGAGGTTTGGTTGTTTGATATTTGGTCGATGATTGGTCAATGGTTGGGTCGAATGTTTGGTGAAGAGGTTGGTTGATGTTTGTTTGGTCAAGGCATGGTCGAGGCTTGGTTGAGGCCTAGTCGAGGTTTAAGATTAAAAGAGTGATTGATATTTGGTCGAGATTGGGTTGAAAGGTTGGTCGAGGCATGGATGAAGGATGAATTCCCCCAGTGGCTAGGGAGAATGTTTGATAGATTGGTCAAGGTCAGTTGAGGCTTGGTGGTCAAATTGACTGTGTTGATGTCGAATAAGGGGGTCAAAGGCGACAAAGGGACCATAGTCTGGCATGGAGATCTCAATTTAGGTGATGAGGTTTAAGAAGCATGGGTCAGTGTTGATGATTTATCGAAGGGGAGGTTAAGAGGATCCTTGATGAGAAGGGTACCCTTTTTCCAGTGTTGACGAATGATAGCTTTAAGAGTGCAACAACACTCAGTGTCATGTCCTGGGGTGTGATGATAGTGGCAAAATTTAGAGTTGTCAAACCAAGATGGTCTTGATCCGAGAGTTGATGAGTGGGGTGGATGATTGGGGAATGGTTATTTGAAGATGTCGATGTTTTGATTAGGTGGGGCGTTCGGGTTGTCCAAGACAAGGTCACCCTTATCGATCATGTCTTGGATGATGTTTTTGAAGGTTCGACAATTGTTGATGTCGTGGCCATGGATGTGATGATAGTGACAGAAGTCGGCCTCCCTATACCATGTAGGGAGGGCTTTTGAAGGGTTGAATTGAGGTGGTTAGATTGGAGGGAGATTGAGGACCCCCTATTTGACAAGTTTTCCAAAAAAGAAGCGTATGATTCTCCAAGTGGAGTGTATGAACGCTGGATGTACCATTGTTGGAATTGTTTGGTGATGCTTTGAGATGTTGAAGGTTGAGAGTGATTAGTTGTTTTCGAAGATGGTGATCTAATGACCACAGTGTTGGCCACTCCCTTGGATTTGGAGTGGGAAGAAGAAGGTCTGGAAGAAGAAGGGTCATTGGTTCTTGCGTTAGTATTACGCAATTTGGCCTTATCCTATTCAATGGTGCAGAGTTCAAGCTTTTGGGCCATGGTGAAAGCTTTGTCAAAAGTGCAGAATGTTTGAACCCGTAAGGTGGAAGAGATGTGCTTGGTACATGCTCGAGAAAAGAGCTCGATGAGCTCAGGTTGAGGCAAGGAGAAGGAGAGCTGGTTAATCAAGCCTCTCCAATGGGCAACAAAATCGACTATTGATTCATCGTCAAATTGCCTGATGGAGTAAAGGTCTGTGATTGAGACTTGTTTGGTGATATTGATAGAAAAATGGTTGAGAAATAATTGGGCGAGTTGAGTGAATGAAAAGATAGAATGTCTGGTAAGAGAGCTATACCAGTCAAGGGTGGGGCCAGAAAGTGACATGGGGAACATGCGTAGAAGTAACGCATCGTCATGGACTATGAGATAACAAGCATGTCTGAATGCTCATAGATTCTATTGCAGGTCTTCCTTACTCTGGAAGTGAGTAAATTTAGGAAGCTCCCACTGACTGGGATACGGTCGGATTGGGACGGAGGTATGAATGGGTTCATTGCAAACTTGCTCATATGAGAGGGCATTGTGTGAACCAAAAATAGAGGTCTCAAGACTAAACATTTTATCCATCAGCATCTTGATTATATCTACTGATGGATTGGTAGATGGGGTGCCCCCTAGGTTGTAGGGCGCTTGGAAGATGCTAGAAGGGGCATATGACGTAGTCGGTTACGCTTGTAGGGGTGCAACGTATTGATAACTAATCATTGGGATAGAAGTGGAGGCCAAGGGTGGTTGCATTGTGAAGGTAGAAGGCATAAGTTGACTAGATACCACCAAAGGTGGTTGCGTGGCAGCATTGGCAAAAGGGGAGGTAGACACTCCTACATTTATGGGTGCAAGAGTGAGTGGAGTCGAGACAACCAAGTTTTGGTATGATGTAGGACTTGGTTGAATTATGTGTGTTTGAGGGGGTAATGGAACCCTGATGGAGGTTGGTCTAAAAATAGATGGGGAGGACAAACTTTGCGTATTGGCCATGGTCGAGTTAATGGTTGAGGCAATAGTTTGAGTCATAAAAGGCTGGGTAGCGGATGGTGTTGATGTCATCACCACTTCACCTGAAAGGTCTCGCATTTGGTTTTTTGTGAGATAGTTTTGGAGGGCTTTGACATTGAGGTCCAAGAATATTTTGAAATGTTGGTCCCCTTCAGGGACAATGGGGGTCTAAGTTGGGGTCGGTCGAGTTGGAGTTCGTTCGGTCTCTGAACAAAAATCCATTAGGGGACTGGTTATGGACGGTGAAGGCAGAAGTGGTTGATGCCTCATGTGGTCAAGAAGAGCCTTGGTTTGATAGTGTGTCAAAACCATTCAAGGCAAGAAGGGTCAGGTTTTAGAAACTGTGTTTTTTTAGTTTCAAAACCTTAGAATGTGGTTTTGGTAGAAAAAGGGTCGGGTTTTAAGGCTGCTATTTTGAAAAAAAGGACTGTGATAGTGACCGACGTCAGTTGAAAAATTTATGTCGGTGAGAATAGATGGCCGACGTCGATCAGATAACTGATGCCAGTGAGGAAAGGTTGCCGACGTCGGTGGTAAAATTGATGCCAGTGACTGTGGTTTCCAAAAACTTAGAAAATCTGAAAGTTTTTGGAAAAAAAGGAAGAAAGCGTCCTCACTAGCTCAAACAAGCAAATAAGAATAGAAAAGATGAAGAACACAAGCAGATCCTAAGCGTTAAATCCTAAGAATCAAATTTTAGAATCCTGTTGGCTTATGCCTTAGATGAATGTGTTTAGGAAGATTAGCTTTTGAGATGGGTCCTAGAAGTAGTCTATGGATGGTTTCAAGTTTGTTTAGGTGCTCAAGAGTCTGTGTTAGGTTCCGTACATGGCCTGGTGCTAAGGAGCAAGCTCCACTCACTTCACGAGCCCAGTGATAAGCTGGTCTCGCTTAGCCAAAATATACTTTCCCTAGAGATTATCCTCTGCCAGAGAATAGAGTGGGCTTTCCCCTTGGTGATGAAATCCAAGTGGGATTGTTGGGATGGGTAAGGTATCCCCTGGGTGATGAAATCCTAGTCGGGCCTTGTCTCAGGTGAGTTTTAATGTTTGATTTGTGCAAGTGATTTGGTTGTGTAACATAAAGTGATCTGTGATTAATTCATGATGTGGTTGTTAATTACCAGATGTGGACTAAGTATGTAGTCAAGAAGAAATGAAATGCAATGTATTTTTAGCCCAAGTCAAAATGTGAGTTCGGATGAAAACAGGTTGAGAAAAGGTTGAAGAGTATGACTTTTGACTAGTCTATGATGCAAGAAAAGAAAGAAGAATTCTTTTTAATCTTGCTTATGATGTCTTTTGGAAGAGAGAGAAGAAAGAGGTGAAAAGTAGAAACCTAATGCACCTATATGAAAAGAAAGAAAAGAACCCAAGGAAGACCCTAGGGTCCCACCGGGCATGCCATAATGTTTCTATACAATTTTTGCTTTCACATTCAAAAGAGGAAATGAGAAACTAAGAGAAATGGTTTAAGGCTTGTATGTACCTAGATGAAGTCTTGCACACCAAATTTAGATGATGGAAGGAACTCCTCTTTGGTTGTGGAGGATGACACCTGTAGAAGATAGAGACTAAAACACAAAAGTTGTTAGATGAGGAGATGGTGGGCTGCCAAGCAAAAGCTTGATCCCAAAAGTACAAAGACTTCCTTGAGGGAGATTAACCCACTGATTGATAGAAATAATGTCTAATAAAAGGCAGAATGATAAAAGACTAAAATGATTAGAAACTGAAATATAAATAGAAGCAAATGCTTACCTGAATGCTGCTCTCAGCTTGGTCACAGTCGTCGACATCAGTTAGGCTGCCGGCATCGGTTGGTCAAGGTCTACCAACGTCAGTTAGTCTGCCGATGTCGATGGGGGTAGTGGTCTCTACGGTCAGTGTCAGTTGGGGTAGTAGTCTTTGGACGAGGTCTGGTCAGGTCTGGATGGGTTTCAGGGCTGTGGACGGGTCTGAGAAGGAGTTTGGCTCTTGTTAATGGTCTGTGCAAGGGTCTGGGCAGAGTTGCAGGGACAATGGACATAGTGTATGTTCTAAAAAGGGGGATAGAGGTGGTAAGGATATGAGAAGGCCTCTCAGCCTTTTTGAGAGGGAGTCAAGTCTGGTCTAGCTGATAGTCTGGTTTGGGGGGGTGATATTACTTGGAAGCAATAACTAAAAACATAATAAAAACACAGACAAAATACTTACCTATGGCTTGCAGAAGGAGTGTTGTTGGAGCTTGTACCTGTTATTGATGTAGAAGACTGATGCAGAGTCCCTGTTGTTGCTGTAGCTGGTGCAGAAGCCTTGTGAGAGAGAGAGTGAGAGGTCTAGTGGATTGAAGACTAGAAGATTGGCTGATTGTTGAAGGTCAAAAGGCAGATGATTGAAGGAGCAGATGCAAAGATTGGAAAATGGGATCTGCACTCCAGAGGTGAAATGCAGTTATGAAGGAAACTGATGCCAGAAATACCACCGACGTCAGTCAATAGTTGATTGACATCGGCGGCTGGAAGGCAGGCAAAAAAAGGCTAAAAATAGCCTTTATCCATTTTCCCAACTACCAGGTCAGTGGGTCGGGGGAAGAAACGGTCGAAGGTGGATTAATAGGCATGGGAAATGAGTGGGATAAGGGAAATGGGGTCTTAAATCATTTAAGACTTGGCAAGGGGTAGTGGAGGGCAAGTTGGAATAGGTCATAAGGTGATAAATGAGGGTATCCAAGGGCAAAGAATCCAAGGAGAGGAGAGGTGGCATGGGTGAGGTGGCAAGGGGAGAGAAAGAAAAGAATTATTAAATTAAAATAAGTGATTATTTTAAATTAATAAGACATAGGTTAGGTTAGGGATGAAAGTGGATGAAGGGGACCAAGGGGGGAGAGGATGAGGAGGATGACCAAGGGAGTAGACACGATTTTGGTGTCTACACATGGGTCAAATTATTCACATTAGGTTGACAAGAAGGAGGATAATAACCAAAAGGAAATGATAATTTGGGATTGAAATGTGATTAGATAGGAGTGCCAAAAATGGGACACCTTAGGGTCTGATGTTATAGTCCAAGTTGGGTGCTATAGTCCTAAGGTGATGGAACTTAGGGGAATGGATATGTTATGAAAAGATGAGTCTGGCTTAGCTGGGAGCAGGTTTGGAAGGCATTGGATGACTAGGAATTAGTGAAAATATGCCTATGAAGGTTATAAAATCAAGTAGGAGGGACCTATGGGATGGATGTCACAAGTCACACTCAAGTTTCCAATTTTTGCATTTTATATGACTATAGTAGTAAAAATGTGTCTATCTCACTTGTTTGTGCACTACATAGATCTACACATAGGAAGAAAAAGAAATGACCACTTGGATTTCCATATTGTCACTAGTAATTATCAATGGACCTTCTTTAGGATTTTAGGGCTTGTGTATGCATCTTTTTGCAATAATGTCATTTGATAGCTTGATTTCTCCAAATTTGAAAATTTTAGTTGGTGCTAAGATTTTATCCTTTTATTTCTAAATCCAAAATTAAATTTATAACCTATGGTCCTGTACCACCATATGGATATATCAATGGTGATATAATGTTTTTAAAATTGTCTAATCAATTCCATCATCCCATTTCATTAATATAAAGAACAAGGTAACCATGTAGCCACATCCTTTAGAGTTTCCTCAACTAGCCCATGCTTCCTAATATGTGTCACCCCTCTATTATTTTTTTAAAATAATGGACACTGTTTAATCATAGTTTTGGGTTCCATGACTTTATGCTAGGTAGGATGATGTGCCACTCAAGAACTAGTGGTGCATCCCAACTAGTTTTGGTTAATCACTGGTACTTCACTATGAGATTTCTAGGTCATAAGTGGCAACTAATTCATTTTTAAATTATATGGAATCATATTTTCTCATTGGTCCTAGCTCTCCCAAGTTTTGATATCTCTAACAAATATGGATATCTTATTTTTCTAACTCTGAATGACATGGTGATCTTTCACTAGGCCAAGATTTCCTAGGTGCTCACATCTCTAGCAAGTGCAGGAGAATATTATAGGATGATGACTGATGTGGTAAGTACCCATTTGGCATCCCTCTCTCAGGATATGATGTATTTTAATACTTTTGGGGACTTGTCTTCCTAACTCTGAATGACACCATGATTTCCCATTAGGCCTAACTCCATCAAGATTTGACTTCTCTGACTATTTTGAGAGTCTCTGACTCTAAATGACATAGAAAATATATCAAAATTAAACCCATGTAATGAAAACCCTTTGTTATAGCATTAAGCATTAATAAATGAGTGTTAACTAGATTCAATACATTGAAATCTATCACATCAATAAAAACATTATCATCACATATGTTATAAATGTCATCACACATGTTACAATAACATAATAATAAATGGATAAGATTGTTAATGCTTTGGAGAATATTACAATCAATCAATCGATAGATATTTTCATTTATAATCATAGTTATGCTTCACTGATGACATTAGACATTGATATTGACAATCAATTTTATTTTTCTTTTATTCCTTCGGCACTACCATATTTTATTGTGTGGTTTGTGTCTATTTATTTCCTTCCCAACATTGTTTTTTTCCCATAATCTGACTTTGAACTCTTTGTTCTTGTCATCTAGTTATACTCAAAGTTCAAATAGAGCCTGTTATGCAAGAAGCTTTAGCTCATCCTTTATATCTATGCCCATGCCAAAAACCATAAATGGATTTCATTATAAAACTCTCACCCCATGATCTATATAACATCATATGGATTCCTTATAAGTAAGTTTTGAATGCTATCCTTTCTATCATTAAGAAAGAAATTCTCTTTGACACTAACATGATCAAAGTTAGCTCGATGGCTACTTTTATATTTAATACCAACATAATGTTCCTTCTATCATTAAATGGATTTCATTAGAAAACTCTCACCCCATGATCTATATAACATCATATGGATTCCTTCTAAGTAAGTTTTGAATGCTATCCTTTCTATCATTAAGAAATAAATTCTCTCCAACACTAACATGATCAAAGTTAGCTTGATGGCTACTTTTATATTTACTACTAGCATAATGTTCCTTCTCTCTAACAAGGAGAAGTTAAAATCCTTGGTTGAATTCTTTGTTAATCTAGTCTTTAGGGTTGGTTTGGCTAAAGCTATAATATCCCTAGATGGTGGTCATGGAGATCTTCTTTCTCTCATAGAGGTAAGTTTGAATTTGTGTCAATCACTACGTTCAGGGACCTGCAAAGGAGACTCTCTCTTCTTCATGATTACATTTAGTCCCTAGTTTTTGAGATGAAATCAAATAGGTTATCTAGTTCATTGTCCCCCCACTTTTAAACAATGTTTTTTAGCCTCTGCTTTATATGGAACACATGCATATTATTTACCATTCCTACCAAAGGATTAAAACAATCATATTCTTGGCTAAGATAGTGTTTCATAGCATTTACCATTATCCTCAATAATTGGTTAGAAAACCTCTGACAATAATTACTATGGCTTTAGATGAATATTTGGTTGTAGACAAATGCAAGTCTGAGTAGTTGGGCACTCCATCTACCTTGGTGGTTCCTAGTTCTAATGTGGTAGTTTCTAATTCAGCTCTTGGGAAGCATCCTTTGCTAGTAAGGGATTATTCTAGGCTTGTCTCTACTTTCAAGTTTATCAAAATCATACCAATTGAATAGATTTATGAATGTCCTTTTTGGTTATCTGATACTTCTTTTATTTTTTATTTCTTTACACTTTGCTAATACATTTTAAGTTTTTTTGTAACTTGACCTATGTTATGGCAAGGAAATGAAAATCTTTTGGTCAGCATTTTTTTTATATATTATTGTTTTTTATTGGGCACAGGTCCCATAAACCTACTATCTATCAAAATAATAATAATAGTAGTAGTAGTAGTAGTAGTAGTAGTAGTAGTAGTAGTAGTAATAATAATAATAATAATAATAATAATAATAATAATAATAATAATAATAATAATAATAATAATAATAATAATAATAATCCATTATTTCAAATCTAGCAATTACAAAAATACAAGGATCAAGATTGGTATAATAATATAACAATAAATAGTTTAATTAGTGACATGGCAAATTTGTTCTCTATTTTTTTAATTTGGAATCATCATTAATTCCACCAACAGGTTTTGTATATATAAAATGATCCCATGGAACCATGGTTTTTTTATAAAAATGGGGGGGGGGGGGGGGGGGGGGGGAGAGAGAGGGGGGGCTACGCATTTTTAGAAAAAAAATCTAAATTTTCCTTTTCTTATGCATTATCTCTCATTAATTGCTCCATGCAACCACTACTTTGGCTACATGTGGGTACTAAATTTGATTCATGAATCTTGTTATATTTATTTGAATTTGTTTCAAATGACAATATTTTTGAAACATGTAGACTTAGGTTGTCCCTCCTTATAGTAAGTGTAAGTCTCAACAAACATTTTTCTTTTTTTTTATTGTTTTAGTTTCAAAGTGGAATTATTATAACTATTTGATTTGTATCGAGTGTAATTGGAACTCTATGAATATTTATCTTCCTTATCTCAATATATGTTCATTGGAATGAAATATTGAGATGAAACTAAAGTAATGATTTATAATATTGAATAAAATAGAGTGAATAAATTTCTTATTTTTCTTATTTATTTTAAATTTATGAAATTTAATCGTTAGTAATTAAAAATTAGACAATAAATCATAAATTATATCATATTCTTGTGGACTCAAGTTAAATATATAATTATGATGTTGGTGGCTTCTCATAACATCTTAATTTTTGGAGTTTCATAAATATTTTCTAAGGTTTCGTAGTAGTGTCAATACCCTCTATGTGAAAAGAAATTAAAGTGTTACATTCATGTTGACAACACAAAAATTTTCACTGCACAAGATTAACCATCATTCTCTACTCCATTGTGTGTGTGTGTGTGTGTGTGTGTGTGTGTGTGTGTGTGTGTGTGTGTGTGTGTGTGTGTGTGTGTGTGTGTGTGTGTGTGTGTGTGTGTGTGTGTGTGTGTGTGTGTGTGTGTGTGTATGTGTGCGCGTGCGCGTGTGTGTGTGCGTGTGCGTGTGTGTCTCTCTCTCTCTCTCTCTCTCTATATATATATATATATATATATATAAATAATAATAATAATAATAATAATAATAATAATAATAATAATAATAATAATAATAATAATAATAATAATAATAATAATAATAATAGGTAAATAACTTGTGAAGAGTTTATTTACTCATTTTTTTCATCCATTTATTGTTATACACTTTCCTTTTAATTTTTCCATAAAATATGTCCAATTTATTTTATCAAAATACTATTCTTCTCACTCTTCACAATTTATTTACCTATTGTGATATATCACAATAGGTAAATAACTTGTGAAGAGTGAGAAGAATAGTATTTTGATAAAATAATTTGGACATATTTTATGGAAAAATTAAAAGGAATATATCATAATAGGTAAATAACTTGTGAAGAGTGAGAAGAATAGTATTTTGATAAAAAAAAATTGGACATATTTTATGGAAAAATTAAAAGGGAAGTGTATAACAATAAATGAATGAAAAAAATGAGTAAATAAATAAAATAGAAATGTTAAATTCTAAGGATGAAAATAAGGGTGCTGAGTTATTCGGATTCTCTAGAATACTCGTCACATTTTTCACACTCTAAGATTTTAACTCTATTTTCATACATTTTCCATTATATTTAGCTATGAAATATTTTCCCTAAGCTTTGAATTAAATTAAATAGCCTACTACTAAAAGAAATCCAGCCTTTGTGTAGTTTTTATATTTATTGAGCCTCTCTAACCCCCTCTACTCTATCTAGGGTTGGGTTCAAGGCCTATCTAAATATGGGGAACGTAATCCTATATATATTTCTAGGGACCCCATAACTATATAAGTATAAATCAAATTTAGTCACTGAGCATAAGAGCTTACATTGTAAGGTGAAACACATTCTTTAGGTGGAAACAATGACATTGAAGAAAGCTCATAGATTTGTGCCATAAATATTTCATGAGGTATTATACCCTTCTCATCAAGATAATATCCATAATATTTTGTTAGATGGTATTGAGTTTTAAAACATGTGAAAGTAGATTGAAATGTATAATCTCATTGTTATCTTATATGATAATGAAACCAAAAACTAACAAGAACAAGAAAATTACCAATAGGCCAAGATCTTGAACAATACTCAGAATTGATTCATATTGATTGTTTGAAATAATTAAAAACCCAAACCATTCTTAAATAAGCCTAAACTTGGAAATTAGAGTCTACATGTAAAATTTGAAAAAAAATTAGAATATAAAAAAAATGTCTATTTTTAGCAATTGCTATTTATAGTAAGTTTTGCATGCAAGCACATGTGGATATAATTTTTTTCTGAAATAACCTAAATACTAAAATTATCCTATGGAATGAAATTCAACTGAAGTTACTTTCGGTTCTAAAAATAGAAAATTCTTGAAAAAATCATTAAACGTTAATTTCAAACCCTTAAATGATCACGTTTGGCCTTTGAAAAATATCAAAATCAAATCTACATGGATATAATGGCTTAGATAAGAATCAAACTTTATGATATGATAATTTTGATACATAGAAGAGCTCAAACAGAGTTATGGGTCAAAATTTATGGCCTCTGAAAGGTTGGCCAATTTTTTCGGCATCAAACTCCTCTAGTTGAAAACAACTCAACTCTTATGAGTTGGCTTGATTATACTGCTACCATTTTTATTTATCAATCTTCTTCAGCTCCCATTCTATAATCCAAGTGTTGTATTCTTCCTATAATCCTTCTCACTGCACCAAACACCTATTATAATTCCCTTGCCTTGTGCTTACTATCTTCATATCCAAAACTTGCACTATTTTTTCTTTCTTCTTCTTTGGAACCTGCTACTTCCAATGTACTTCTTCATCTTCACCATATTCTCCATGGAATTCATATAAATATTAAATACTAGAGATATATCAAAATTCAATGGTAAACTTACCTCATAGGCATTATCATTGATTTTCTTCACAATTCCACATTGTCCGATTTTCTTGTACTTTAACTTATTGTATGTGCCTTTTGGAAATATATCTTTCCTCAAGTAAACCATTACCAACTCTCCTTCAAATACCTTAGATTTTATTTGGACATTCAATACTACTTTATATTTCTCATTAATTTCCTGTAATTATTCTTACTCCTTGCAACTGTTACATATGCTCTGCAAATGCTTCTACATCATCACTAATTCGATCTAAAATTAGAAATTATACCAAATCTAAAATACCCATATCATTTATCTCATAAATAATTTGAAAAGGTGACTTTCCTATTGATCTATTCACTAAACTATTATATGCAAACTCAACTTGTGGTAAAGCCAAGTCCCATTGCTTTGGTTTCTCTCTCACTATGCATCTCAATAAATTTCCCAAGATCCTATTCACAACTTCTATCTATCCATCTGTTTGTGGGTGATATGCACTAATAAATTGTAGTTTAGTACCCATCTTCTTCCAAAAATTCCTCCAAAAATTATTTATAAATTTTGTGTCCCTATTTGAAGTAATAGTTTTTGGAACACCATGCAATCTCACAATATCCATAAAAAATAATTTTGAAACTCTAGTGGCATCATTGGTTTTCTTACATGTAATGAAATGAACCATTTTACAAAATCTATCTACAACAACAAAAATTGAATCATCACCTCTCTCTATGTTTGGTAATCCCAACACAAACTCCATACTCAAATTTATCCATGGTCCTCTTGGAACCGGTAATGGCATGTAAAGTCCAGTATTTTGTGTATGTCCTTTAGCGACCTGACATATTTTGTAATTTGAAACATTATTTGTCACATCTCTCTTCATCTTTGTCCAACAATACTTTTCTTCCACCAAACCTATTGTCTTCATCTTACCAAAATGTCTAGGCAAACTGCCACTATGTAATTCTCTTATTATATTATCTCATAGAGACCGAACTAGAATGGATAATTATTTCCTTTTGAAGAGATAACCTTATTGTATAATATACTCATCATGAATAGCATCTATCCTACCTATTAATGGATTTTTTCACTATTCAACTATCTTGGCAAAATATGGATCAGTATCATATAATTCTTTATTAGTTTTAAATCCAACTACTTCACTGACCATAGTAGTTAATAACACTACCCTCTTACTTAATGCATCAACTACTTGATTTTGTTTTCCTAATTTATGTTTCAACACAAAAGTATACCCTTGCAAGAAAGAAACCCACTTTGCATGCCTACTATTTAACTTATTTTGTGTATTCACATACTTCAAAGCCTCATGACTGTAAATAGGATAAACTCCTTAGGCACTAGGTAATATCTCCAATGTCTTAATGCTTGTATAATTGCATAAAGTTCAACATTATAAGTATAATACTTTGTCCTTACCTTATTCAATTTCTCACTGAAATATGCTATTGGCTTTCCTTCTTGACTCAATACAATACCAATTCCCACAAGAAAAGCATCACAATCAACCTCAAACACTTTGTTAAAATCTAGTAATGATAAAATTGGTCTTTCTATAATCTTCTTCAAAATTTCAAAACTTTCTATGGTTGTTCGAGTCCATGCAAATTCTTTCCCTATCATACAATATGTTGTTGGTTCCATAATACTACTAAAATTCTTAATGATTTTTTCTATAAAAAATTGCTAAACCATGGAAACTTCTTAGCTCTATAATGCTTCTTGGAATAGGCCAGTAAAAAATTTCCTTTATCTTTTCTTCATCCATTGTCACACCATCTACTAAAACTACAAATCTCAAAAATACCAAACTATTCTACATAAACCTACACTTCTTTAAATTTTCTTACAATTTCAATTTTCTTAACAAATTTATTACCATTCTCAAATGTTATAAGTGTTTTTATTTAGTCTTAATAAATACAAAAATATATTCAAAATAAACAACCACAAACTTATCAATATATTCTCGTAGCACTATATTCATCACCCTCATAAATGTGCTAAGTGTATTAGATAATCTAAATGGCATCACCATCCAATCATATAAGCCATCCCTAGTCTGGAATGCAATTTTCCACTAATCTCCTTCATGAATTTTAATATGATAATAACCACTCCTTAGATCAATCTTGGTAACATATTTTGCTTCTACAAGCACATCTATCATATCATCTAAATGAGGTACATGAAACCTATATTTTATTGTAATTTTATTAATTTCTCTACTATTCACTCACATTCTCCATCCTCCATCTTTCTTTGGAGTTAGGAATGTTGGTGTTGCACATGGACTCATACTCTCCCTTATCACTTCCTTAGTAATTTAGTAATCTATTTATTTATTTTTTCATGTTCTATTGAATTCATCCTATAAGCTTCTTGATTTAGTAGAGCTGATCTTGAAATCAAATCAATGTGATGTTGAATATCTATCTTCAGTGGTAAACCATCTAGTAACTCATCAGGCATAACATCTACACATTCTTTCAACACTCTTGCTTCTTCTGTTGGTATTGACACTATTTCTATTTCTTTATTCTTTGCTACTAGTGCATAAAAATATAATACCTTCATATCTTGGATAAATTTTTTAGTATAGAGCATGCTTTCTATCTTCTCTTCCTCTTTAAGATATAAAAAAACTATATTTGTACCACCTTTCCAAAAAGTGTATGTGTTCTTTGCTCCATCATGAACTACTTTCCTATCAAATTGCCATACTCTCCCCAATAACACATGACATGCATCCATTAGAATAACATCACATCATATTTCATCATTATTAGTTTTTCCTATAGAAAACTTGATTAAGACCTTTTATCTACTATAACCTCATTCCCTTTCTTAAATCATGAAATTTGATAAGAGTTAGGATTATTTTCACATTGCAGATTTAATTTCTCAATCATTTCTTTAGAAACCATATTTTCACAACTACCACCATTTATAATTACTTTATATACCTTTCCACTTGAAGTACATCTTATTTGAAAAATATTTGATCGCAACCATGTATCACCACCTTCTTTATTTTTAAATTATTCCTTACTTGGAGTGATCATGGTTCTTCTCATCATGATATTATCTCCAAGATCTACTGGTGCAACTTAACTATTTTGCTCTTCTATTTCAGCCTCAACTAGATTTATTCTTGGGTGATCTTCTTGCCTCCTTTTATGATCTTGATAGTTTAGACACTCAAATGCTCTATTCCCTTCTTCTCCACATCTATAACAAACATAAGATCTATGTTGATTCAAAAACCATCCTCTAGCACCATTTTAACCTCATCCTCTCTAAAATCCTCTTCTTCTTTGTTGGTATTGAAACCCTTGCCTATTATCATCTTGCCTTTCTGCACCACATGACAATTCACCTTTATCTACATTAAAGCCACATCTAGTGGTATTATATTTACCTTGTCCCCTTATTGGAGGGGATCTACCTCTTCTTGGACTAGTAGATGTCCTTCTAAAATTTTGACTATTTTGTTTTTCTTCTACCTTCAAATCTAATTGATAAGCCTCCTCCATGTTAAGTATTCTATCCATGCTTAATTCATCTTGAATAAAAAATTTCAAACCATTTACATACCATGTAGCCATATATTCTTCTATTTCATCATGCTCCACTCATATTGAAATCTTTTAAAATTCATCTATATACTCTTGTATATTATGATATTTTTGCCTTAAATTTTAGAATCTTCTGTATAGGGTTTGTGCATAATCCATAGAAAGAAATTTCTCCCTTAGCTTCTTCTCCATATTTTTCCATCAATCAATCTTCTCTTTACATTTTCTCTATCTTTTTTTCTATAGGTGATCGCACCAAATCATTACATTATCTTTCAATTTCATGCATGCAAAATTTACGTTCTTATCTTCTCTCATAGTCTTCCACTCGATGAACTTTTCCATGTTATTCATCCAATATATCAACTCCTCTAGTTTTAAACTACCTCTATAATCTAGAAAATCAACCTTGATTCCTTCATTTCTTCTTTCTAAATCTTAAACCATCCTCTCTTCCATCAATGGTGGTTGTTCTTGATATTCTTCTTTTTGCTAAACTTCTTCATCATGATCTGTGTCTTCCTAATCACCACCTTATCTTCTTTCTTGATTGATGATAACCTCTATTAATTGTTGAACTTACATATAAAATTATTTTATAGTCTGGTTCATCTATGCCATACCTCCTCATCCTGTCACCATTCTTTAATCCTTTAAGATTTGAACTTGCTTTGATACTAGATAATGAAACTAAAAACTAATAAGAACAAAAAAATTACCAATTGGCCAAGATCTTGAAAAAATATTTAGAATTGATTCATATTGATTATTTGAAATAATTACAAACCCAAACTAGGTTTAAATAAGCCTAAAGTTATAAATTAGATTCTACATGCAAAATTTGAAAAAAACTAAAATCTAAAAAAAATGTCTATTTTTAGTAGCTGTTATTTATAGTAAGTTTCACATGCAAGAATGTGTGGCTCTAAATTATTTTTGAAATAACCTGAATACTAAAATTATCTTATGAAATGAAATTCAACTTAAGTTAACTTCTGGTTCTAAAAATATACAATTTCTAAAAATAGAAAATTCTCAAAAAAATCATTAAATGTTAATTTTGAACCCTAGATGATCATGTTTATCCTCCAAAAAATATTAAAATCAAATCTAATTAGATAGAGTGGCTTAGATCAGAATAGAAATTTTTTATATGGTCATTTTGGTGCATGGAAGAGCTCAAACAAAATTATGGGTCAAATGTTATGGCCTCTGGAAGGTTGGCCTATTTTTTCTACATCATAGGATGTATACCCCCTGAACCTATGTTAAAATTTTGGATAAAGTCATGATGGAAATATCATGGTGTTAAAATATTAAGGGTGATAAAACTAAATAATTTTATTTTCCTTTTTAAATTTGAAAATCTTGAACATTGCATTGATACTCATAAGAATGGACCATTTTATTCTAGGATATCTCTTCTTTTCTTTTCCTCGTAGACCTAATATTTTTTGGCTTTGATAAAGTAAATCTCAAGGTACATTTAGGGGTAAAATACCCTGGTGTATCTATGCCATTATATCCATCTGTGGAGAAACTATTTAAACACTTAAGTCTTCTTGTATGTTACTAAACCAATCATTTTTCTTTGCTAGACCACAAATGTGAGTCTATGTGGAATTATACCTTAAATAAGAAAATTTGGAAACCATAGATATTCAAATTGGTGGGAATTGATTCACGCATTGGGTGAAGTAAATAAATTTTCTAAATATCTGTTTATGATGAAAATCTATAAATAAAAATATAAAATATTTCCATCTCATGGTTTTTCCCTATGTGCCTATTAAGGCCATGACTAAACAACTTAGAGCCAAAGATGAGGCTAAAAATGAATGAAAAGTAATGGGTCAATGAAATAACCAAAGTAATTATAACAAAAAATCCCTTGCTACAAACCCTAAGCCAATCATGGTCATCATGGTTACAAACCCATCTATTGTGTAGACTACCAATGATTACCAGATTCACCAGTTTGATTAAACATTAATTGTCAACCCTAGGTGCATAAGATTTTCAAGAGTGTTAGCACTATATATGCATTACTGATTCAAAAATCAACTTGATTTTCTAATTACAGTACAATAAATTTATGTTGAATTTACCAGATAGATATATTATGAAATTATTGTGATAGAATTACAGAACTATTCCACACTTATGTTTCACACATGCATCACACTTATATAATAAAACTTAATAGTAAAATAAATTTACACAACACACTAAAAATTAAAGATGGTTAGGATCTTCACAGGAACTCGTTACAAGGGGGCCCTTCCTCATTCAGAACTGAGCTCTAATCCTTTTATGAGAGAATTCAAAAACTTCTTACAAATTTAACTTTCTCATTACTTAATTCTTGATACAAAGGATATAGTAAAAACTTATGCTATTATTTCTTCAAAATTATCTAACTCTCAATCTGATCTAGGTTTTGCCTTTATATACAAAAGGTAGTTTATTACCTCTTAACTAAAATATTAAACTAGAAATGAATACAAATACTTAGAAACTACCCCAGTCAACCTTCAAGTAGTTAGTAATCAAATTTACATTTTGAGGTTTGATTGGGTTAAAGATAAGGCATACTATTTTTCTATTTTATTTTATTTTTTCTTTTCTCATTATCCTTGTCTTTACCATCCTTGGTATCACATCCAATCTCTCCTTTCATATAGGGAATCTGTATAATAATTATGACTCTTCTCAATCATTCATTTGGTTTCCCAAGACACCTGGACATGTCTACAAGGTCTCCTTAATAATGACTCTACTTTACATAGTGGCTTTAGGCACTTTTTAATAGCTAAAAGAAACCTATAGGTGAAACCTTCAGTTGTTGTGGGCATTCTGCAATGGTTTTAGGCAACCTATAGGTGGAGCTTATAGTTGTTGTGGGCACTCTGTAGTGGCTATAAACAACCTGTAGGTGAAGCCTACAATTTTTGAAGGTATTCTATAGTGGTGACATGCAATCTATAGGTGAATCCTATAGTTTATATGGGTACTCTATAGTGTCTATAGGCAACCTATAGGTAAAGCCTACGATTGCTATAGGAAACTTGTATAAACTATGGCTTTAACAAGAATCTATAGCTTTACATGAACCTTCAAATTTTTTATAGATAAAGTCACACCAATATAATTCAATCAAGGAAAAGCATCAATAATTCATAACATAACACACACACACACATATTAATGAGCATAAAAAATCATAACTTCATTCATTCATTTGTATTAGTGACAGATAGTTATGAGATTTATATGGAAAAGGACATAGACTAAGCATAGATGTGGCTATAACATTAAGCAATTAGTGGCCTCATCACAACCCCTGCTTAATATTTTGCATGACCTCGAGCAAGCCTTCGTTGCATTCTAAAACCACAACATTTTCTAAAGTCTAGGGCCTCAAGGTAGCTTGCCCCTTCAAATATGTAAAAACCTTTAGCATTCTTAATGTCACTCCATCTTTTCTTCTCTTTCTCCTTATCATTTGGAACATTTACATCCTAGTTAGGAATTGGGAACTAGAATATAGGGGGTTGAAACATCAAACCCAACCATTATACTCTCCACTTTCTAACAAGTTCAATATAAAAATATACCCTGTGGATGGCCTCCCTAAGGTTCTTTGGGGATTATGGTTCCTTTATTTTCAAGCCATCTGAGAGATCTATCCATCTGTGAGAACAAGCAATAAAAATTTGCTTGTCATCTCCTTCTATAAGGCCTAAATAATGGTTCTGAACTTCTACCTACTTTATGACAACCCACTCTTGAGGATTCTCTTTATTCATACAGGAGATCCATTCATCTATCACAGCATCTGAATCCCTTGCTTCACTCCTGATCATCAGGGTAGCTTCTTTTTCTTTTGCTTGATATCCTTCCATTTGTTTTCCTCTTTTAATTTCATTCAAAACATATGAAGAAAAGGCATTTAATAGAGCATCTCCCAAATAGATATTGGGATTCCATTCTGTGTCACTAGGAACAACATATTGGTGAATGTAGAAGTCACTTAGCTAGGCTTGAAGATTAGGATTAGCATGTCTATCCTCTTCAAAAAAAATTTGGGTCATAGAACAGATAAGATTGATCATTATAAATCTTATCATACTTGAATTTCAACCATTTTTCTTCTAGGTACACGACATATAACCTAGAAGGTGGTTTATACTCCATTAGCATTTTAGTAGTTTCATGTAATTTTCTAATCTTTTCCTTTAGATAATTGATCCTAATTTTAGCAAATTCTATTTTTTCTTGTAATTCATCATGTTGTTCTTTTGATTCAACATAACCCTTGAATCTCTACAATTATTTTTGGTAATCTTCATTATTACTAAAATTTTCCTTCAAAAAAAAAAAAAAAATCAAAATATCATCAGTCTCTACTAGAGTAGTGGCTAAAAAATCCACTTCAATGACTTCTTCTATAGTAGGTGTTGGTGTGGTGGGCAAGGGAGGAGAAAATATTTGAAGGAAGGGTACCAAAGCTATAACATCCTCTACTATAGGGGCTTCTATGACCAAGGTGGATGAGGATGCTACAGGTTCCTCCATGAATGTAGGTGTAGGTTCCTCCACTATCTTCTCTTTATCTCTAGAGGGGTCTACAAACAATGGCTTGGTTTCCATCAAAAGAACTTGTAAATGCCATGGTAAGAGGTTCTAAAAAATATTGCAACCATTCAAAATAGGTAGTCCAATTAGCTCTATGGAAGACATCCCAATTGGCTTGGTCTCCTCATAATTACCTATGGTCTGAGAGCTCTCTCTGCATGACTGATACTCCCATTTTAACTTCTTTGTCAGTCCCTTCAATAAATAGTCAACTACACACTCCTCAAACTTATGTAAATCTACTTGCAACAAGTTTTGGGTTTAAAATGGCAAAATATGAGGTTTATAGGTTGTAGGATTTGGTTCACAAATGGAGAGTATGAGGTTGCATGGTTCTTGTGATGCATGAGGTATAACCCATATCTTCTCCCCCCACTTGAGTTTTCATGTGTCCTTAGGTGATGTGTATGGATTAGGAAGTACAGGATGAGATAGGTCATTATGAGGAATAGTGTGGGTTTAGTGGTGATGTGATAGACTTTTTAATGAATAGTTAAAGTCATAATTAAATATGCTTTATTAATACTATATGAATAGATTGTAATAATGAATGAAATTTTCAATGATGAAAGATATGACATACCTTGTAATAATGATATTTTGAATGTGATGCCTAGGCAATCGCACGTGTGTTGACATGCAAATATTTACATGGAAATGATTAATGGTACAATGATTAGGTTGGAAGTCAGAGTTGGAGTGAAGTGGACCTTTTGTGAAGTGATTGGGAGATCACCAATTAGTAGGCATTAATGATGTTTATAGTGCACATGCATGTGTAGGATAAGCTATATAGAATAAGGGTCTTGGAGTATAAATGATTACTTTTATACCATAAGGTGGAAATTAAAAAATTGAGTGTTCCAAGTGATGGCTGGAAGATCCTAAGAAAGTATTTGAGAGAAATATTGGCTAGTGACCTTCATCTGGATGAACCAACTGATAGGAATCTAGATGCTACGTATGCCCTAGAGGTTTTGTGCCTAGGCTTGGCTGTGATAATTAGTAGGGTCTTCAACATGGAACTAGAATTTTAAATAAATCATGACTGCCCCTATAGGCAAAAATTTTGGTCTACAACATTTCCTCATGGAAAGGGATGTTGTATGCATTGTTGTGGCTTTGTAGCTTGATATTCAAGGGTAAATTTAGGCAATAAATATAACATGTGCTACCTTAATCTTCCTACAGTCATCCATAAGGTTGCCTGATGACTTTCATGTAATGCTCAAAAGCCAATAGCCAAGCCATCGATGAGAGTTGTAGGAATATCTATCTCGTATGTTCTATATAAAGGTGAAAATAAGTATGAGAGGGTACCTATAGTAGCTACAAAGGTGCCTGTAGCAAGCTACGAAGTAATGGCCAATTATGTAGAAGGTTGGGATTTGAGGGATTGCCTTCTCTCTGCTTTCATCTTCATGTTCCCATTTTTAGTTATTTTTGTTTTTACCCTTAAATATCTAGAAAGATGGTTTTCTATTTAGGCCCTTTTTTATAGATATGGGTAGCTAGTATGCTAGTTTTCTACCCAAAAACTTCTAACAATGCCCAAAAATGGGTTTTCATTATTGGATTTTTTTGACTCTAACTGTTATTTGTAGTAGAATGTTTATTCAATGGTCCTAGCCAAGTCACCTAGAAATGTGACTTGTTAAGGACTAGCAAAAGGTCTCATTCATCATTCCATAGGATGGAAAGGATGTCCTCCTCTACTTAAATTGAGTACGGACTAGTGATCTCATTATTTGGTGGAGTAACCTGCCTAACCAAGACATAATTATATCCATCTTGTAACTGCTACCATACATGACTAGTAAATTCTTCCTGAGTAAGTGGCTTTTTGTATAAATTGAGTCTATGGCCATTGACCAATAGATAGAATATCACTAGATCAATAGTTTGGAGTTGAACTGCTCCATTGTCAAAAACATGCTCAATCTCAAAAGGACCAAGCCATCTGGTATGAAGTTTACCCATATGGTCCCTGTATTTGGATTAAAAAAGAAGGGCTCAATCTTTGGTATGGAATTACTTGGTCTTAATGTGCCTGTCATGCCATCCAATCCATTGATATTTTACAAATTCTATGATCTGTAATGCCTATTGTCTATATTCATCTAACGCATTCAACTGCAAAGGCCTTTCTTTCTAGACTTCAAATATATCCATCCTAAGTTCTTGTGCTATCTGTAAGGTCTTTTACTCAAATTTGATGGGAAAGATAGGTTTATTTTCATAGACCAACTCATATGGAGTGAAGCTTGTAGTGGTCTTCCATGTGATTTTGTAAGGCCACATAGCTTCAGTAAGCCTAGCCTCCTAATCCTTACGAGACAAACTAACAATCTTCACCATAATATTTTCAAACTCCCTATTGGTGACTTTTACCTATCCATTAGATTGTGGATGATATGGAGTTGATTTATTATGTCTAATATCATATTACTTCACCAAGGTAGTAATTAAATTAGCAGTGAATTGGGGTCCCTAATCAGTGACTATTTCATGTGGCACACCATATAGAGTAAATATTTCTTCATAGAGGAAAGATACCACCTTCTCATCCCTGGCATGTGTAAGAGCCTTGACTTCCACCCATTTAGTGACATAGTTAGTATAGACAAGGATGTACTCTTTGTTGTTGTATTTAAGATCAAAAGGTCCTACAAAGTCTAGGCCCCACTTTTTAAATGGTTTAAGCACCATCAGAGGCTGTAAAGGCATTTCATCTGAATGTGTGGGTCTCCCCATACATTGACATTTATCACAATGTGCCATATATCTTATTGCATCTTTATAGAGTGAGGACCAATAGTATCTTGTATTCAAAATTTTGACTATTGTACGCTTGGCTGCAAAGTGTCTTCCATAGGGTTCATCATGGTAGGCTTTGAGGATATCTAGAACTTCATCTTCTCTGAGACATATTTTGATGATAGAGTTAGGCCTAGTATGGAAAAGGAATCTAGAAAACCATGTATATATTACACTTTTATAAATTAATTCTCTCTTTTATTTGGGGAGGAAGTGTTGTGAATGTAACCCTATGATAAGGTAGTTAGCAATATCATCATACCAAGGTGTGGTAAGGGCGAGAGAGAACAGGTACTCATCTAGAAATGAGTCATCCACTATGGCATCCTCTTCAAGGGTTTTCAAGTGTGATAAAAAGTTAGCGACTACATTGTCCTTATCAGGATTATCAACAATAGCGATATCAAATTTTTGTAATAAGAGCAACCATCTTAACACTCTGTTTAGAACAACTATTTTATTCATAAGATACCTAATGGATGCATGGTCTATATGATCAAAGACCTGATACCCTATGATGTAGTGATGGAATTTTTGATAGCATAAAGTATCACCAAGAACTCTTTTTTAATAATTGTATAATTTGATTCTATAGTTTGTAGGTTTTTCTTATAAAATGGATGGCATAATTGAGTGCTTCCTATTTTTGGCTGAGCATAGCTTTGAGAGCAATATTTGAAGCATTTGTGTGAATGTGTAAGGGAAGCTTCCAATTAAGACCACGCAAAATAGGGGTGGTGGTCGATAATTCTTTCAATTGTTTGAAGGCTATATCACAAGCAAGAGTCTAGAGAAATTTAACATCTTTAGCCAAAAGGGTGAACAATGGTGTTGATACTTTACTAAAATTATTGATGAATCTATTTTATTAACCATCATGGCCTAAAAAACTCCTAACATCTTTCTATTTTTTAGAAACAAGCAAGTTTTTGATGATGCTGATTTTTGCAGGGTCAACATTAATTCCTGCAGTAGATACATGGTGGCCCAAAACAACGCCTTCTATCATAAGCATGTATAATTTATTATGGCTAAGAGATAGATATCTATCTTGATAGTATTGCATCACTTTTCCCAAGTTTTTGAGGCATTCATCAAATGTATCTCCATAGACAATGAAGTGATCTATATATATTTCAACACATTCATTGATCATATCTGCAAAGATACTTAGAACAACCCTTTGGAATGTAGTCAAAGTGTTACATAGCCCAAAGGGTAATACAACATAAACATAAGTACCCAAAGGACAAGTAAAGGTGGTATTTTTATGGTCTTCAAGATTATTTCTAATCTAGTTGTAACCACTAAATCCATCCAGAAAGACAAAATATTTATTCCATGCTAGTGTGTCCAACACTTGATCAATGAAGGGTAGGGGAAAGCAATCCTTCTTGGTTACTATGTTGAGTTCCCTATAATAGATACATACACATCATTATCCATTTTTATTTGGTAAAATTATCAAAGGTAATACCCATTCACTATTAGAGATAGGATATATAAATCTAGTAATCAATAGTTTTTGTAATTCTCTTTTGATGATTTCTCAAAGAAATGGATTCATCCTCCATTGTGGTCATATAATTGATATGCACTCTACTTTGATGTAAATATGATGTGTGCATGTTTTAGGGCTGATTCCTTGCATATCCTCATAATTCCATGCAAAAACATGTTGGTTAGCATGCAACATGATGACTAGACATTTTTCTTCATTTAATTCTAACTTGCTATTAATAAGCAATGTTTTCCCTTGAGAGATTTCAATTTGTTGTGATAGTGATTACATTATTGCCATAATTATAATGGATCTAGTTTAGATATAGATATGAGACAATAGTTGGTGGAATATTTCCTGTACAAATGCATCATAATGATCAAATTCCCAGAAGTTGGAAAAGAGGCACTCAGTACTTTATAAGTGGTTGAGATTTGTAGAAAGTGTTTGGTAATTATGCTGAAGAATATAAGAGATAATGGTATCTTCTTCCTAATCAGACAATGTACATGCATGGTCTATGATAAATAAAATAATCAAGGAAGGTTTATCTACCTCCTCTTCTTTAGCCCATAATGTAGGCTCAGGTGAAAAAACCAGTTGTGCTGGGGGATAAAGAACCAACTGCTTAGTGTGGTAGCCATTGGATATCATCATGTTACCTATTATACAACTAATGAAGGCATTTGATATGGTAAACTAAGGTCATCCCAAGATAAGGGGGTACCCACCCAAATTAGACTTAGGCTGTAACATAAAGAAATCTGCAAGATACTCCCAAGAATCTATAGTAATGACAAGATCTTCAATGATTTCCTCTAGTCTGATTGTAGATATATTAATGATTTATAGTATTATAAATGTGGGATGAATATTATTTAGTTGTATTTTGTACATAGTTTTAGTTGTCATTACATTTATTGTATCCTCTAAGTCGATCAATATGTTGGACAACTGTTGGTCATAGAGTTGGACTGTTACTACTAGGCATCCAAGATATAAATACTTCTTTGGTAGGATATTCCCCAACATGATGTCTGCTAGTTGGCGAATCACATGCACAAAATTGGGATCTTTTTTCTTCCTTCCTAGTTTCCACAGATAGAAGTCTCTAACAGCTTGGAAATATATGCGTACATATTTGATGGCTTGGAATAGAGGGATTTTGATGCAAAGGTTCTTCAACTATCCCATGAAATCAAACTCAGGTTCAATTTTATGGTGTTGAAGGCTAAGATGTTAAAAATGGTGGGGCTATTTCATCAACAACTTTATGTGCTAGTTCAAAGAGTTCTTGAGATGATGACAGTGGATTAGCATGTTTTTATGGGGTTTCATCATCTAAATCCCTTATTATGAGTGGTGCTAGGGGTGGTAGAACCTTTCCTGAATAGAGGTGAACTTCACTGATGTTCATTGAATATACTAGGTATTGAACAAGCTCAATACTAAATTTGGATTGCACCAACTTATTTACAATATTTTATACGGGTTAGGTAGGTAGCTAGTTAGGCTTGAGTGCAACTTGTGTATTGGGCATAAGAGCAGGAGGTTGTTACTATTGTGGAGGACATCCTCTTGGAGAGATACCCCATGGCTAGTTAGGTCTCCAGGGATGTTGCCATTGGTTTGTGAAAGGTGGGCCTTGGGGTAGTTGCTAAGCTTACATCTAAGATGGGAATATATTTTATGGAGGTTGCCAAGAGGTGGTGGGGTAGCTTTCTTGAGGTGGTTTCCAACTAGAATTAGGAGGTGGAATGTTCATCTAAGGGCTAGTTTAATTGGGAGTGTCATTTACAAATTATGAATTAAAGGAGGTGAAATTTGAAAAAGGTGGATTTTGTCTCATACCTTGATAAGGTGGTATTTAAACCCATTGCCTTCTTTGTGCAATATATAAAACCTAATAACCATCTCCTCCTACAACATGTAGCTCTATTGTTTCTATTTCTTTAGTTGTTATGTGAGCTACTTTAACCCAAACCTCATGACATCTATAATCAACCTTTTTCTTCTTATAGTCTGGATAGTAAATGGTCAAGATTTGATCTAAATTTGCTTGCTTTTATCTTGAGTATAGGCTATCTAACTAGGTGTCCAAATGGCTAATGCTATCTTGTTTCATATCTTGTAACATGTTACTAAACTCAATTTTTGATAGGCCATTTATAACTGCCAATAGGAGCTTGTTGTCCTTGACTTTGTTTATGATAGATCTAGAATAATTTTTGATCAGATCTTTGATATTAGAGAATGGTAGGTGAGAAATATCCCCTCCACTCATTAAGTCCAAGACTTCCAGACAATCTTCTATGACTCCTTTCATAAATATGAGTTTCAAAGGTTCTTCTCCAAGTTCACTTTGCTTGAATTTTTGTATACTAAACATGAACCATTCAACATAATCCTCCAAGGATTCATCCCCTTCCTGAGTTATTCTAAAGATGCTATTTATTCTATAACTTCTTCCTCTTCCATATTCTTGATACTTGGTCAAAATTTTATTTTTCATGTCCTCCCAAGTGCAGATCAAATTACTACCCAGTCCCATAAACTAGTGAGGTGCTGAGTCTTTGAGAGTAGCCAGAAAATGTTTCAATTTTTTTGCATCCTACCTATAGTCATAGCTTATACAAAGGATATCAAATTTGAACAAGAGTGTCTAGGTCTTTTGATAATGTACCTCTCAAATTGGGTAAGGCTAAGGGTGAGATGTTTTTTTATTTGTGTTATGCCTATTACATCTGGAATAGGAAATTCAAAAGTAACTGTGTTTGGAGTCCTATTATCTTCCACAAAGTCTCCTTTGCTCATGATGGCTTTTCTTGTGATATGGATACCAAAGGTACTCAAGATCTCATCTTCAAACTCTATGTCAATTATTTGGTTAGCACAATAATAAACATTTATCTACTGATCCTCAGTTTTCTTACTGGATGAAGGGTTTGAAGATTCTCCTGAGCTTTCTTTGATTTGATCAAGAAAGCCTTGCTGAAATGTTGCAAATATGTTACTTTTTGGAGTGTCTAGTTCGTGCAGTTATTCTCCTTCATTCCTTCTTACTAGTTCAATTAATGCTTCTTCTACTTCTATTTCCTTTCTCAAAGCCAATAGTGCTTCTTCTATAAGCTATCTCCTTAGGTTTGTAGTGTTTTCTTCTTTAAGAGCCTTCTAAGTTATGATATATTCTTCAACAAGGTTCTTAGTCATTGCAGGTATTTGTGGTGCTTTCCTAGTAGCAACTTGTGGCTTGTTAGGTAGGAATCTCCCTCAAGAATCTCTTTCTATTTTTATAAATGTTATGTCACTCCTTCAACTTTCATGTCCCTTCCTACATAGAGTTAGTTATTTTTTGTTTTCATGTGTTTCAAAAGGGATTGTTTTAGTCTATTTTTTTTAAAAAATAAAGCAGAAATAAAAGAATGCTAAAATCAAAACAACATGAATTGAAATTTTAGCTCTAGAAAACAATAAAAATTATCTACTGAAAGCATACAAATTTATTCTAGAAATTAGGAGAATTTATTCTAGACAACAGAAAAATTTATTTTAGAAAGTAGAAAAATTTAAAGCTCACTTTGTCGAAAATAAATCACTTTACAAGAAATAAGTTCTAGAAACAAGAAGTAAGTAACTTAGGTATTGTTTACATCCAAAAAACATAGACATCTAACATAAGACATCGTAGTGCCCTCACTTGACTTATCTGGTTGGAACTATATGTCGAAGAACTTAGACATCTGGCATAAGATACCAAGTGTCCTCACTCGACTTGTCCAATTGGGTAGAACAATGTATTAGTAAAAATAATTAATGATTGATTAGAAAAATAATAATTGACACCCTCCCCGGCAATGGCACCAAAATATTGTGCAAACTAATTACTGAATGATTACCAGATTCATCATTCTGATTAAATATTAATTTCCAACTCTAGGTGCATACGCTTTTCAAGAGTGTCAGCACTATATATGCATTACTGATTCATAAATCAACTTAGTTTTCTAGTTACATTATAATAAATTTATGCTAAATTTATCAGATAGACATATTATGAAATTGCTATGATAGAATTACAGAACTATTCCACACTTATGTATCACACATACATCACACTTATATAATCAAACTTAATAGTATAATCAATTTACACAACACACTAATAATTAAAGAGGGTAAGAATCTTCACAGTAGCTTGTTCTGAGGGGGGTCTTCCTCATTTAGATCTGAGCTCCAATCCTTTTTTAAGAGAATTTACAAACTTCTTACAAATTCAATTTTTTCGTTACTCAATTTTGGATATAAAGGATATAGTAAAAACTTTCGATATTATTTATTCAAAATTATCTAACTCTCAATGTAATGTAGGTTTTGCCTTTAAATACAAAAGGTATTTTATTAACTCTTAACCAAAAATATCAAACTAAAAAAGAATACAAATACTTAGAAACTACCCCAGTCAACCTTCAAGTAGTTAGTAACTGCAGTTACTTGTTTTAGGTTTGATTGGGTTAGAGACAAGGCATACTATTTTGTTGTTTTATTTCCTTTTGTATTTTCTCATTATCCTTGTCTTTACCATCCTTGGCAGAATAGTCAATCTCTCCTTGCATATAGGGAATCCATACAGTAATTATGACTCTTTCCAATCATTCATTTGGTTTTCTAAGACAACTGGATGTGTCTACAAGGTCTCCTCAATAATGACTCTACTTTGCATAGTCAATGAAGGTACTCTTTAGTAGCTACTGGCAACCTGTAGGTGAAATCTTTAGTTGTTGCAGGCATTTTGCAATGGCTACAGGCAACTTGTAGGTGGAGCCTACAGTTGTTATGAGTATTATGTAGTGGATGCAGGCAACATGTAGGTGAATCCTATAGTTGTTGTGGACACTCTGCAATGGTTGCAGACAACCTATAGGTGAAGCCCATAGTTGCTACGAGTAGCATGTAGAAGCTATGGCTTTAGCAAGAATCTATAGCTTTACATGACCCTTCAAATGCTTGTTAGATAAAGTCACACCAATATAATTCAATCAAGGAAAAGCATCAATAATTCATAACATAACACACACACAGATATATATATATATATATATATATATATCATAACTTCATTCATTAATTTGCATTAGTGATGGATAGTTATGCGATTTACATGGAAAAGGACATAGATTAAGCATGGATGAGGCTATAATAGTAAGCAATTGGTGGCCTCATCACCATCATTGGTATCTCAATCTTTAGTTACACAAGCCCCTCATGTTCATCAAGCAAACCCTACACCAGTTTTGACAAGTATTTTGCAAGCAAATAATATGGTTTTAATATCATAGGAGTCTTCGACTCTAAGTTCCTAATTTTTTGAACTGTATAATTAGTGGAACCACTGTTATTGTACTAGGCAAGATAAAAGGTGTGATGTTCGAGTACCAACATATAAATGCATACAATTAAATGGCTTGGGGCTAATAATAGATAAATTGAGAGAAGTTCTAGATGTATTTAAAGGGTTTAAGGACTAGATAAAGAATAGTGTGGGGTACATTAAGTCCTAGAGACATGAAATTATACAAAATTGTTGCAAGCATGATGATATAGAGAAAGACAATATGGGAAATAATCTTACACTAAAATTAGGTGTCTATAATATGAGAGATCAACCAGTGTAGAAGTGGATTCACTCCTACTCTCATCCTTTAAGACTAGAACCCTTCTCTTAACCTATGGTCTTACTTGAAAAAATTTCTATACTACTTACAAAATTAAAAAAATATGATATTATTTTTTTATTAAAATTCTCTTTTAGTTATGCAAAGATAAAAATTTCTTGTTTTTAACAAAGATCATTTGAACAAATATTTTCATTCTACTAATAGAATTATTACACTAACTAATGTACTGTTGCATATAGAAATACGAGGAGAGAAGGCAACATTAAAGGTGGAGCACCTCGGCATGCTCTTTGGCGACTCAGGAAATGACCCATGCATTGTTAGTAGTACATCTTGATTCTTCAAGGCAAGATTCTCCAAGGAGGGACCACAACAAGAGGGATTGAGATAAGAGTGACATATGTCACATAGTCGTTGTCTGTTCTCCACTCCTCGAAGGCTCTCACCCTATGGAGAGCATGGATGGCGGCCTTCAACCTACGTTAATTATGGAGCTACTAGAATTTTGGCCTGTAGGCTGCCATGGTTAAAAAAAAATGCCCTAGTTATCTTTCTCTAATTGACCTCCTCATCGTTGAAAAAGACAAATATAATTAATGAAATACAGAACATGGTAGTTGTAATAGGAAACATCCATATAATTGAGTGGATGTGTGGAGCGAGCGTTTTCAATGTTCTTCCGTCGTCATCTTCGATAAGCGTAAAATAAGAAAATAAAAATCAGGATAATATACATATAATTGAGTGGCAATCGAAGAGCTAGATTTCAACGTTCTGGAACTTTCCCGTGGAAGAGCGTGGCGGGCACTCGATTTTGGCCCACCACTACCACAATTACGCCATTTGTCAGTGTCCTACTCTCATAGATAGATTCCCCTTTGCCTTCTATATATCTCCATCCTTCAAATGCATTCTCCACACACCAAGCCTGACAATCATTCAGTTTTTATATTGAGATCAGAAGTTCCTCCTGCTCTTCTTCTTTCCAAGATGTCTTCTGACTGTGGAAACTGTGACTGCGCTGACAAGAGCCAGTGCACGTAAAACTTATATCACTCTTTCTTTTTCTTTTAGCTTTGTTGCAATTAGTATAGCTTAGTTGGGGTTGTTTCTCTGAATATTTTCTTCTGTATAACAATAACAACATATTTCTGTGGGGCAGCAAGAAGCGCAGCAGCTGTGGAGTAGAGATAGTTGAAACCACTTACAACATGAGGTGGGCTTTTGTTTTGCTTTAATGACTGCTCTACATATTTTTTAATTTAAGGTTAGATTGTTCGTAGAATCAATTGTGTAATACAATTGATATTCAAATTAGGTGAAGTTCAACTAAACTATGTGTATTAAGTTGTTTAACACTTTTGGGTATTGGTGAGTTTTAGGTAGAATCAATTGTGTAATATAATTAGTGTCCAAATTAGGCGAAGTTTAACCAATCTCGTATTAGGTTATTTAACAGTTTTGAGTTTTGGTGAGTATCATGTTTAATATTTTATGTATCCATATATGTTAAGTTTAATACTTTTATATATTGGTGATTGTTAATACATTGGCTATTTACTTTCAGGCGCCAAATGAAGCAGTTAATTCCTAAAGAATTCTGCATAATTGGTTTACACATTGCTACCACGGTGTAAAAGTCTCAACTTAAAATTATTGTATAATGATATTGGTTTTTCTCTGTGTTGCAGCTCTGAATCTGAGAAGATGAGTGAGAATGACTGCAAATGCGGGCCATTCTGTGCATGCACCCACTGCACCTGCAACAGCGCTTGATAAAATTCTGGCTGTCTTTATGTATATCATCAGGAGTATAATATAAATATGTAATGATATTTTGTGTGGGGTGCTCCAACATCGAGATGAATTAGAAAGTTCATCTTTGCGTTGGGTTGTCTCTAGTCTATTGGTTGTGTTCTCAACTATGTATCTACCGTTTTTAAGTGAATAATTATATTAAGAATTGTGATATTTTCGTCTATATATTGAAATCCAATTGGTAAGAAAGTCACTTCATAGGTTGATTTTATATATATATATATATAGAGCTGATAAACAATTTTAATTTATGTTTCGAGATTAATTGTTTTTTATAATATAATAATAAATAGTATTTTTTTATAATCAATTATGTAATAAATTTGTTTTTTTGATGTTGTGAATTTTATTATTGAATTTATTTTCAAAGAAGAGAAGATTGTTCTTAATTTAATTGTAAGTTCAAAAAAATATTTTAAAAAAATAAATAAATAAATAAATAAATGAGAGTCCAAACTCCATCATGTACTTAAGATATTAAAATTTCTCCATCAAATTCTAATTAAAGAGAAAAACAAATTATGTAACAATAAAATAAATACCAATTCAAGATTTAAATTATTTTATAAGAATTAAATCAATGTTAAATTTAAGACAACTATTAATTATCATTGACTTAATGATGCTATAGTCTATCACTATCAAAAAATACTACTGTAAAACACCTTTCATCATAATAAAGGATAACATTGTCTGACCTATTAAAAAGAAGTTGTCATCATCAATGTTATCGAGAGGGTACTAAATATAAATTTAAATGGAATTAAACATCACATTAAATTAGAGAAAGATATTAAGGAATAATCTTCAAATGAACATCGCATTACATCACAAAAAGTAATTATGTATCACAGTGCATGTTGTGGTGTGATACTATATTTGTTTTGAAAGTGGTATAAAAAGGGGATGATAACTCCATCGTTGTGATGTGATATGGTATTTTTTTGATGGTAATATAAAAAGGTAGTGATAACTCTGTTGTTATAATAATAAAGTAATCAAGACAATAAAGATAACAGTTACTTTGAGAAACTATTTATTGACTTCATCAATCAATCATAAATTATAATGGTAGGTTCATGCTCTAGCACTTGATCCTTCAAGATTAGTGTAGTAAGAGTTTTACGATTAATTTCCTACTCTAAAATAATTTTATTCATCTTTGTATATAAGCTACTCTATCCCTTTAACTCTAAAATATAATTTAAAAAGGGTTAAAGAAATGTAAGGTAAATAATTAATAGAGAGTGGTCAATTAATAGACTAATAATTAGGAACATATATGTGAATTAAAACATTGTTAAGTGTTTAAAATAAAAGTAAGTAAATATCACTTTCACAATGAATAAAAATTAATCATTATAATAAATTAAATTAAATAATAAGTCAAATCAAATGATGACACATATATTGACATTAAATACATGACTTAATTCTCAAATAATGGTCCATCTTAAATTTATTTGTATTTGAAACTTCCTCATTTAAATACCTTACAAAATTACATTTCATATATTTTAAATATCCAAACTAATATTTATAATATAAAAAGATTATAATCTATTAAAAAGTATACATTTTTAATAATTATGTAATGTTGACGTGACTATATACATCCCTTCACTTAGAGTACCCAATGAATAGCTCATTTTCCTTACAATTCAACAAATAATAAAATATGATTAATATTTTTTTAACATCCTCATAAATAAAAAGGGTCGAGCTCTCCATATATAGGAGCATTAAAGAGGTGTTTATTTAGGTAAAATACTTAAAATAAACTTTCTTCCCTAGAAAAGAAATATATACTATTTAAGAATGAATATATGATTATTTATAAATAAACTAAATTAAACTATTATAGTCTATGATTTTATATTATATATTATCCATCCAATAGTATTTAAATTTAAAAAATGATCAATAAAAACATAAAAAATAATTAAAAAGATTGTTTATTTCAATAACATAGTGTAAATACACTCATAGACGACCTTAATATTGAGTTGAAGAAGAGAGGAAAAAAAAAGGAAACAAGAACTGTAAAAGTTTGAGGATTTATTTGTTCAATGTGAAAGAATGTGGATTGGAAAAAAAGGAATGACATTGAGCCATATGATGAGTAGTCCTAGAGTCCAAAATATTTAACCATAAGATGAATATGCAAGATCTGTGGTAGTGCAAGGATATCTAGGAAGAATAATTACAAAATATTGAGTATTCACAAAATGAATTATGAGAGGTCACACGATTGAATGAGGTAATATTAAAGTTATGATTTTTCACACCCATTTATTGTTATACTTATTGAAATTTACCTTTAAGTGTGACAATATTTTGAAACATGTAGACTCAGGGTGTCCCTCCTTACAGTAGGTGCAAGTCTTAACATTTTTCTTTCTTTTGAATTGTATTAGTTTTAAAGTGGAAGTCTCATAACTATCTGATTTGTGTTGGGTGTTATTGGAACTTTATGAATATTTATTACCCTTATGTTATGTCGGTTATTTGTTCATATCTATTTTTTATTTGGTTGTTTCAGTGTCTTTGTTTGTGTGAGTTTGGTTTCTCATCGACAAAGTGTTAAAAAAATCTTCAATGTAACAAATTTTGTAATATTTTTATAATTTATATTTGGTGAAATAAAATTTTAAAATGAAAATAAAGTAACAATTTAATATATTAGATAAAGCTGAGGGAATAAATTTCTTAGGTTTCTTATTTATTTTAAAATCTTGAATGTGCATAATTAGAAACTGTAAAGTAGACAAGAAATCATGAATTATATCATATTCTTGTAGACTCAAATTAGTTATTTCATTCTCAAGTTGGTGGCCCCTCATAGCATCTTAATTTATAGATTCAATATCCTATATGTGAAAAGAAGTCTACATTCATGTATTTTCTATACTGCATTGTTTGGAGATCTCTCTCTCTCTCACACACACACACACACACACACACTCACACACACACACACACACACACACACACACACACACACACACACACACACACACACACACACACACACACACACACACACAAATATATATAAACAATTGTTACATCTTTTTAGATAAAGAATTTATGAAATATTTGTCAGAATTTTAATGCCCTAAGATTTTAAATCTAGTATGATACCTCTACCATTATATTTAGCTATGCATGATTTTCCCTTAAATAAAATTAAATGGCCTACAACTTAAAAATCCACCCTTTGGAAAGTTTTTATATTTAGTGGGCTTCCCCAACCCCCTCTACTTTGTCTAGGGTTGGGGTTGAAGCCTATGTAAATATGGAAAACCAATCTTATATATCTATCTAGGGACCCAATATCTATATAAATATAGATTATCTTTAATGAATGAGAGTATAAGATTACATCGTAAGGTGCATCATGTTAATCACATGGAAATAATGATATTGAATCAAGCTCACAAATTTGTTCCATATGTATTTTATGAGGTAATATACCCCCATCATCAAGATAATCCCCATAATATTTTGTTAGATGTTATTGAGTTCGGAAAATCATGCTAGTAATTTGAAAGATATAATCTCATTGTTATTTTATGGGATGTATAACCCATGAATCTATATAGAAAATTTGAATTCAATCATAACGAAAATATCATGGTGTTAAAATTTTAAGAATGTTAAATTTAAATTATTTTATTTTATTTTTTAGGTTTGAAAATTATGAACATTACATTGACACTCATAAGAATGCATCATTTTATGTTAGGATGTCTCTTCTTATCTTTTCCCCTTGGACCTATAACATTTTTGTCTTTGATAAAGTCAAGATCAAGGTCCATCTTATGCCATTGTGGCCATTAATGGATAAATTGTTTAAGCATTTAAATCTTGTCATATGTTACAAAACTAATTAGTGTTTTGATTCTAGACCACAAATGCGAGTCTATATGCAAGTATACCTCACATAAGAAATTTTGGAAATCATATATATTCAAATTAGTGGAAAATGATTCACTCATTGAGTTATGTACATAAAAGCATCCAATATGTGTTTATCATAACATTTTATAAATACAAACATAAAATATTTTCATCTCATGGTTTTTTTCCTATATGCTTACTAAGGCCGTGACTAAATAAATTAAAACTAAAGATGAGGCTAAAAATGGATTGAAAGTGATGGGTTGACAAAATAGCCAAAATAATCATAACAAAAAATCTTTTGCTACAAACCCTAAGCCAACATGGTAGTTGTGGTTATAAACCCATCACCAATATATCAATATTTGGTTACACAAGCCTCTCAAGTTCCTCAATCAAGCCCTAGGCCAGTTGTGGCAAGTATTTATAAAGAAAATAGTATGGTTTTTATATTACAGCGGTCTTTTTTTCTTAAGTTTTTGTTTTTTTCAAAATGCATAATCAATGTGACCATTGTTCCTATAGTAGGCAAGATAAAAGGTGTGACGTTCGAGTACCAACGTATAAATGTATGCAATTAGGCTTGGGACTAACAAAAAATAAATTTAGAGAGGTTTTACATGTATTTGAAGGGATTAAGGGCTAGATGAAGAGTAGTGTAACATAGGAAAAGTCCCATAGACATGTAATTATACAAAAATGTAGCGAGCATGATGATATAGGACAAAATATTATGGAAAAATATTTTTTACTAAAATTAAGTGTCTATAATATGAGAGATTTATAAGTGTGGAAGTGGATTCCATTCTACTCTCATCCTTTAATACCAGAACCCTTCTCTTGGTTCATGATCTTATTTTTGAGTGGTGCATATACAAATACAAGGAGAGAAGGTGGTGTTAAAGGTGGAGCACCTCAACATGCTCTTTGACAACTCGGAAAATGCTCTAAACATTATTAGTAGAGTGCTTCTTGATTTTTCAAGGTAAAATTCTCCGAAGAGGGACCACAACAAGAGGTATTGAAGTAGGGACGACACATGTCACATAGTCACTATGTGTTCTCCACTCCTCCTTCTTGAAGGCTCTTACCTTATGAATGGCATGGATGGTGGCTGTAAGCTAATTATGGACTGTCTATATTTTAACTTATTAGATAGGATGGTTAAAGGAAAATGCCCTGGTTATCTTTCTCTAATTTACTTCCTCAGTAGTGGCCAAGAAAAAGAAAATTAATAAAATACAGAACATGGTAATTGGGTCCCATGCTTGACATAGTGTATCCCCATGGTAGCGGTTTGGGAGACTTTCCAAATAGTTAGTCACTGTATCTCCTCACTGACCAAGGCAGGTTGTGCTGGTTTTAATGACACATATCATGTAATATTATAATATGTTCGTGATGGTTGGCCTTAAACCTTGACATTTTTTTAAAATTTGAGATTATTTTAAATCAGGATAATGTGCATAAAATTGAGTGGCAATCGAAGAGCCGAATTTGAACGTTCCACCACAATGCATTATTAAAAGATACTTTACACTTTCCCGTTGAAGAGCGTGGCGTGCACTCAAGTTTGGTCCACCACTACCACAATAATACCATTTATCAGTGTCCTAATCTCATAGATAGATTCCCCTTTGCCTTCTATATATATCTCCACCCTTCAAATGCATTCTCCACACACCAAGCCTGACAATCATTCAGTTTTTATATTGGGATCAGAAGTTCCTCCTGCTCTTCTTCTTTTCAAGATGTCTTCTGACTCTGGAAACTGTGACTGCGCTGACAAGTCCCAGTGCACGTAAGTCTTATGTCAATCTCTCTTATTTTTAATCTCAATTATCATAACTTAGTTGGGGCTGTCTATCTGAACATTTTCTTCTGTATAACAATAATAACATGTTTTGTGTGTGGCAGCAAGAAGCGCAACAGCTTTGGGGTAGAGACTGTTGAAACCACTTACAACATGAGGTGGGTTTTTGTTTTGCTTTAATGACTGCTGTACATAATTTTTGATAGATTTTTTGCAGAGTAAACCTCTTTGGTTTCTTGTAGAATCGATTGTGTAATACAATTAGTATTCAAATTAGGTAAAATTTAATCAGCCTCTGTGTACTAAGTTGTTTAACACTTTTACGTATTGTTGAATGTTAAGCTTAACACTTTTATTTATTGGTCAATGCTAATGCATATTGGCTATTTGTTTTCAGGAACCAAATTAAACAGTTGATTCCAAAATAATTGCACATAATTTTCAAAATAATTCTACACAATTTCTGTGTAGAAGTCTTATGCTGAAATTATTGTATAATAATGGTGGTATTTATTTGTGTTCAGCTTGGAATCTCAGAAGATGACAGAAAATGACTGCAAATGGGGGCCATCCTGCGCATGCACCGACTGCACCTGCAACAGCGCCTGATATGATTCAGGCACTCTTTATGGATGACATAAAGAATATATTATAAACTCGCAATGATATTTTGTGTGGTGCTTACTGATATCCCCAACAGCAAGATGAATTATAAATTTAATCCTACGTTGTCTTATCTCTATCTATTAGTTGCGTGCTCAACTATGTAACTCCTCTTTAAGTGAATAGTTATATAAGAATTGTGATATATTCCTGTATGTGCTTCCCTTTGATGATTAATTTTAAATATTATATAGCTTTGGAAAAGAAAAAAAAAAGGGAGATTATTTATATATATTTATATATATATATATATATATATATATATATATATATTTTGATGATGAATCTAGAAGTAGATCTAAAATGTTATGCATAGTGTAATTTAAATATATCTTTAATAAATAATTAGTGTTTTTATATAAACAATGACAAAATAAATTTATTTTTTGATATTGTGGATTTTATTATTGGATTCATCTTTAAAGAAGAGAAGGTTGATCTTAATTTAGTTGTAAGTTCAAAAAAATATTTTTAATAAATAAGTAAATGAGAGTCCAAACTCTATCATGTATCCAAGATATTATGACTTTTCCATCAAATTTTAAGTAAGAAGAACAAAAATCTATATAACAATAAAATAAATACCAACTCAAAATTTAAATTATTTTATAAAAATCAAATCAATGTCAAATTTAAGATAACTATTAATTATCATTAACTTAATGATCACAAAATACTATTATAAAACACCTTTCATCATAATAAAAGGTAGCATTATGTGACCTATTAAAAAAAAAAGATCGTCATCATCAATGTTATTGGAGAGTACTAAATATTAATTTATATGAAATTAAGTTTTGCAAATTAAAATGAGATATCATTTATAAAAATAAAATAAGGAATCATTTTCAAATGAAATATCACATTACATCCCAAGAAGTAATTATGTATTCCAGTACATGTGGTGTGATGTGGTATTTGTTTTGAAGGTGATATAAAAAGGCAACAATAACTTTATTGTTGTGGTGTGATATGGTATTTGTTTTGAAGGTAGTATAAAAATACAATAACTCTATTGTTATAATCATAAAGTAATTAAATTTCAAGAAATGATTAGATAAGTTTATGTAATAAAATTTGTCACTTTGAATTTAGAAGAGTTTGAGTTATAAAAATTAAAAAAAGCAAGACAAGAGTTACTTCAAGAAACTACTCATTGACTTCATCAATCGATTTATAAATTATAATGGCAGGCCCATGCTCTAGTGCTTCATCCTCCAAGATTAGTGTAGTAAGAGTTTTATCATGCTAAAAATGAGCAAACGAAGTAGGATTGATGCATAATTTCATGAAAATTGCATCAATCTTATTTCATTGAAAATATACTCTACATACATATCTTTCAATAGTTTCCATCCTTGATTGAACCCACTCATAAGGTTAAAACCTGAACTTTTCATATTACGTTATCTTGAGGGTATCAAGCCTTATGATAGATTGATATGAATCATTCATAGATTGTAACATGTAGTTAACATAAGTTCCTTCTCAAAATCTAGTAGAGATTTGAGTTCAAAAATATTTATGACTACTCAATTAAATATATTTTCATATTTGAGGCATTTAAACAGAGTAGACTTCCATAAATTCTAAACCATGTCCTTTATTGTAATAACTTAATTTTTGTCATAAAAACTTTTTTAATTGAAATTTGGATATATATTAATATAAAAAAGTAATGGTAGAACATTAATCATACAAAAAAAATGGGTGGAAAAAGTCATACCCCACAAGCATAGTCAAACTAAGGCAAAAAACCCTCAAGAAAGATCAAGCTCAGTAGAGGGTCAATAATGATAACTTATAAAAAATATCACATAAAATTGTCAAAAGGTATGCAAAAACCAAAAAGACACACATAAAAGCACAAATAATAAAATGAATAATTAACTTTAGCAACAAACATGGGATCTAGAGGAGGCAAATCCTATGACTTGTCACCCCATCCCCATTGAATAGGGGATTATTCATCTACAAGGAAGGGATCCCAACCATCATTCTACTGAAGATTATTTTTGTCTTCCTTGTTTATATTAGGAGAAATATTAAAATCTAGTCATAGATACTTATCTTGTAGGATGAGCTAGTCTCTTCCATCACCTCTACCTCTAGTAGAGCCACGAGGCCAATCACATCATGAAGACGATTAATGAGGGAGTGACCGACAAGGAAAGTGGCTCTTTTGCATATTCCTAGAATGTTACCGATGCATGCCCTATCCTTGCCCATGAGGGGCAACTGTAGGCATCAAAGATCTAGAAGCTCTCGTCTAACTACACATAGGGAATTATCCTAGTGATCAAGCAAACATTGGAGGTGGTTAATCTCAAGGTGAAATTTTTAGTCAAACTTTAAATTTGGAGAGTAACATTGGAAATAATAATAACTTTATTAGTAATAAAAAAATTATGTTCCATTTCCTCATGATTAGTGCTAAGTTCTTTATGTGGGTGATGACTTTCTGGGGTATTTCACCACTCTTTCTACAAGATACAATACATTTTGTCAAATTTTTTGTGTTGATATTCTTTTTCAAATCCAAGAAGTAAAAAATTATGTTCCATTTCCTCATGATCAAAACAAGCATAATTTTTTACTTCTTGGATTTGAAAAAGAATATCAACACGAAAAATCTGACAAAATGTATTGTATTTTGTAGAAAGAATGGTGAAATACCCCAGAGAGCCATCACCCACATAAAGAACTCAACGTTAAATGGTTGAAAGAGGGTATGAACCCATTAATGCAAAGTCTGAATGTGGGAGCAAAAATAGAAAAAGAGTTTTAATTATCTTAGGTTGATGACATGCTCGATAAATGAGATTTGAAACTCCAATGTGCTTAAGTCAGACACCCATTGGTAAACATTGATAGAAAATACATCAAAGAAAGTGAGCCTTCTTAGGCTCAATGGGAGCAACACACATAGTGTGGAACCTTCTGGACCAAACCACATGGTTAGACTGAAGGTTCCATCAATGATTGATAGTATCATCTTGAATATTCTAGGGGAATAAATGACTAAACCCCAAATGAGGAGAATAACGAGTAAATGGAATGGTCATAGGTTGATGCCATTCCTTCCAATAGGGAGTTAGGGAGTTGACTATAATCTTATGAAGATACTCATCAGGTATGGATCCTTGAATTTCTATAATAGATTCATCATCTACATTTTTTAAGTCAAATTTATTCTAAACTTGCTGCCAAATAAGCCAAGATTGGATCACTTTATAGAAAATATCCCCAGTATTTTTCACACATTTCTCAAACAATGCAAACATTTGATCTAAGGGACCAAAGCAAAGGGAAAAATATGAAAATTCAGGTAGGGATACCACCAAATGGAATGAGATTTAAGAGAAATACCATTCCTAAAACTCTCCCCTATCCAAATGAGATGGGGTTTGAATTTCTCCCAATATTTTCAAATCCTCTGAATGATAAAAGTGCCATTAATTTTAATAGGAATATGATAAGGAACCCCTTGAGAGATATAATTACAAAGTAAGATATTATATGGCTTCACCACCTTCCAATCCTTATATTACCCATTCAATAATTAGAGTTAGACCTTGAAGGTTAATATCTAGAGACCCATACCACCTACTTTTTTAGGCTGGCAATATATATCCCAAGAAAACTTGTGAAATACTTTATGTCATTCAGAATTAGTCCAAAGGAAATCTCTTAGAATCTTTTCCATTTGAGCATAGGTAGCATTAGAAGGAGTCCAATAGGAAGAATAGAAAATATTCATAGCTATCAATACCTTGGAGTAAATATGAAACGTACCTACCAAGGACAAGAGTTTTATAAGATCTAAACAGATTTTTTTCTTAACCCTTTGAACTAAATAGGACCAAAATTCATCAGGTGAAGCTCGAAAAATTAATGGAATGACAAGGAACTTAAATTGAACCCATGGAATAAGCCACTAGCATTGATATCCCTCTATCCAATGGGGTTTTCAAGAAAGATACTTGTGATAGAACTACATTTTTTTTGTTAACTGTGTTTAGTGTCAAGATGAAAAATCAACCATATTTTCAAGCTAATAAACATTGAATAACCAAATTTACAAGGTACAAAACAAGAAATGATGGAAACAATTAACAAGAGAGGAGAATATTATACATAAACTCAAATGAGACCCAAAATATGTATTTTATTCGAACCAATGGTCTGTCTCAACCTTCTTCTTATATTTGGTTATAAATATCTTTCAACTTCCTTCCTCACTCTATGACTTCTTTTTTTTTATCTCTTTGTCTTTCTTTTGTCCTTTACACTCTTTTTTATCTTACATGACACTAATGTATTTATTTTATCATTTATTACAATCAATAACAAGTTCCTTTACCCTTTCTAACACTCACCATGACTTAAAAAGGTGTCTCATCCCAAGACACACAAAGGCCCTTAAAATTCAATTTTTAAAAAATTTGATCCATTATAAATGCATTTAAAAACTTAAATTATTCCTAATCTACTATCCATGGCCTCTCTTGATATATCTCTTGATCTTATACAACTAACTAATCTAACATCAAATACATTTATAATGTTGCAAAACTTTAAAACCTTTACTTTGTTTAGACATTATCTATTATAAAACTTTTTCCAAAAACTAAATTTGAAAATATTGAGAAAACATAATGTCAACAATGAGCAATAATATGCTATCCATAGTTTGTCAAATTGAAAGAAGTTCTTCAGATGTCCATTTTACACTAGCAAACAAATAGTGATGGTTTTGCCTATCAATGTATTGACAAAGATATGGATTCTTCCCCCCTAGGCAGAGCATCAAATTAAGAGTGGAGTTTTGTAAGATATGGCACCACCACATTTCATCCATACTTAGCCACCCTTTGAATATTTCAACTAATTATCATACTAGCCTACCACCCTTTTGGGTTTTCAATAGACTAGCATAACCAAGTGGTCACCTTTATGGGTTTTCAACCATTTTGGCCTTGCTCCTAATGTTTATATTATCATACAAAAAATTCAATATGATGGAAGTCATAAAAAAGAAGTGTAAAAATATTACTTCTACAACTGAGGGGGTATTTTAGTTGGGGAATATGAAGGTCATTATGGTTGAGCACCTACTAGCCCATTATCTTTTGATGTATCCACTACCAAAGGTATTTGTGAAGACTGTGCCTTTATGTCTATCTTCATCTCATGTATGATTTGTCGAAGCTATTATGGAGGAATTAAATTAGCATCATCTATTATCTAGGCGATGGTCGAATCAACTTGAGTGAGATCCTTCTTGATCATTTTCCAGTCAATGAGAACTTCACGTGCCATGGCAAGTAGAATGTGTAATGGTACCTTGATCATCATCATGTTTTAAAGATTCACATCTTATTAAATTATAAGTAATAACTTGGTATTAAATTATTTTTGTTTAATGTCCAAGATAAGCTCATCTAATCTATTTTTTATCCTCTGGGATTTGATGGCTGCAAAAGTATTACGTATTATTTCATTATACCATACTTGTAGCTTCTATATGGTAGCATCTCTAGAATCCAAATTTTATTTGAGTGATATACTCATTTTACTCATAGTTATCATTTTATCCTCTAGTATGGCTTTAACATTGTTGATAGTGGTAAATTTAGGATTCATAGTGACCAAGGATTAATTCAAATATAGTCTCTAGTTTAATATATCTTGGACTAGATATCTAGCCTGCTTCAAAATAGTGTCAAGGACTTGCTCATACTCATTAAGGAGTTGAAAAATGACCTATATTTCCATCTTGAGATATTTTAATTATGTGTGAAATTCCAAAAATTTGTGTGCAACTCTCCAACTCTTTATGATCTCTATCAATAGGGCAGTGAATTGTTTGTCTTTTGACATGACTTGATCACCTCATACTTGCATAACAAATGTGGGACAAGTGTTATTGAAAAATTGCCTCATATTTACCAACCTCTCTTCTGCTTCATCCTTTTCATCTCATAACCTTATGACTTCTTGATTCATATATGAAGACTTATATGAAATTGATTCTTGGAAGGTGACTTCTCCTTTAATTGGTTTGGAGATTGGTAATTGGGTCACATCTAACGAGGTTTCTATTATAGAGGTTGAAAGTTCCATGGATGTGGTTGTAGATGTCTCACGAGTAGGTGTGAATTGAGATAATGGAATAAATAAATTGTTTCACATTTTTGATGTAGTAGGGACATCCTATAGCCATTTGCTAAAGATTTGTGTTGCTTCTTCAATACCATTAGTGTGAGTTATAATTTATACCTCTACTTATGCTTGCACATCTTTGAGCTCCTTTGCTTGAGTTGATGATTCTACCTTGGCCTAAATTTTGAATTTAACTTATGCTTTAGCTTCCTCTTAGGCCTTAGATTGAGCATCAACTTGGGCATTGGCTTTAACATCTACCTCTACCTTAGCTTTGGCTTCAGCTTTAGCCTTATCTTGAGATTCGTACTTATTTTATTTCTTTTGTGTAGTTTGTGCCTCTTATTTTCATTGTTATTCTTCATCTTCTTGTTTCTTATTTTCCTTTTCTTCTTCAGCCTACTCATGCATAAATTCTACTTCTTTGGCTTTCTTATTTATGGATTTAGATTCTTCATCTTGCTTTTATACAACCTCTTCTTATTTATCTTTCATTATAATAGCTTATGTTTCTTTGGCTTGCTTTTGCATTGCCTCTACTTCATTATCTTTATTTTTTTTCTCAATGTCTATATCTTTCTTATTTTATTGTTGAATCTACATAGCTTCCTATTATGTTTCTTATGGTACTACTACGTATTCTTGTGTTTACTTATTCCTTTATTCCTCTTGCATCTCCCTAGGTTCAAGTGTGCACTGCATGGTCTATTATTCCTTTAATTCATCAATCATGGTTGTATCATGGGTTAATCATACCCTTAAATATAATTACCATATTCAGTCTACTCAATTAATTACGCTTCATTCATCTTACCTTTTTGTACCAATTTCTTTCCCCTATATTTTGCTAGAGGCTTTAGGGTCTATTTTTTTCTTCCAACTTTGGCACTGAGGTTATTATTGAGCTACCTAAGACTGCTTTGCATTACTTTTTTATGTAGGTTAACCAAAATATACCATCATTTACCACATATTTTGTGATGGATTAATAGATGGATGTGTGCATAGTTGTTGGAACAAAGTTTGTGTAGGGTTGTCTTATATAGATAAATCTATCATGTACACAATAGATGATCCCGTGACTAGTTTTGTTGAAATGATTTTGGCCTCCAAATTACACCGAGCTAATTCTTGTCCTATAATATTAACAAGTATAGAAGGATGTGGTTGATTAATATCTACCTAAAGGTCTTTTATTACTTAATTTCACACTTGCCATGTGTGTATTACTTTCCAAAATAAAAACTCCTTCTCCTCCTATGTATCATATACCTATGTTATGATGTCTTCCAACATAGATTAGAACAATTCCCTTTATTATAGCCCCATCTTAGGTAGGTCACACTCATCATCTAGTTTTGGAACCATCGAGTACTCGAGCTTTGACTTCATTTGTTAGGTTATTTTCTTTGACAGAGGTGGTGAGGCCTTGTGCATAGGTGATTTCCTCTTTCCTTTCTTTTACTGCACTATAGCTTATGACTGTGCTAACTATGTTGATTAGGCATGTGACTCTGTGGGTTTTTGTGAATGTACTTACTCTACTTATGGTTGTTGCACTTGTGTAGGGATGACTTGTAAAAGAGGCACTAACCTCATAGGTAGGGATTTTTGGTAGTAGACTTTAGCTTTCTCTTTGACCATTGAGATGAAAAATGGCATTGGAGTGATAGTTGGGGTAGCCAATTCAAGGACCTTAATTTTTATACCATTGTATAGTTTACTAACTGAAGCATGTTGTCCTAGATATTTCATTATATCCTATGGAATCCTAGGGTGTGATCAGATCAAGGATAGGAATTCTAGACACCATGTGTTGTATCACCCCAATTACTCATAATATTGGCTTATTATAGTCCATGCAATACTTACAAAGGCATTGCCATGCCAAAAATTGGGAGTTACATTAGCTGGTCTTAGTGGAGACTTTCATTATGTGAAACATAATAATAGGATTGAAAATTGGTATTGAAAGGTCTGTATGGTTCTTGCAAGTACCTTTTCTATAGTTATGGTAAGTTCAGTTGCCAAAATCTTAGGTAAATTTAAATCCTCCCACATCTTCATCATTTGATAGGAAATGTCAATGACACCTCTTGTCACTTATTTTTCTTGCTTTTTGGTTTGCTAGAATCTTTTAGTGATACATTGCACCATGATACAAAGTGAAGCATCTTGAATGGAATAATTATGATTTCCTTATCATGCCATAGTGGTATATTTTCCTATAATATCTGAGTGTATTGGTGGTGTTGGGGACTTATAAATCATGAGATATTTTAAGTGAATAGGTAGACCAATTATTCGTGCCATTATGTACAAAAATCTAGATTATAACATCTTGAGATAAATGGATACATCCTTGATTATATTGGCATAGTAAATTCATCATAACATCATCTAACTACCCAAATGTAGGTAGATTAAGTAACCATTTGGTGTTATAACCTTGCAATGGATGTTCTAGTTTTAAGGTTCCTACTTGTGTTTCCACTTGAGCTTCTTAGGCAAACAAAGTATTTTATGTTGCATCTATGAAGATGAATGGTTTTGGATCATTGTATTTAGTCTATTGAATACCTAGCTTGATTCCCATTTCCTCTTTTTTGGAATTTTATAGTGTAATCAATAGTTGAATTCTATTTGTGGATTGATGCATTATCTAGGTTGAATGATTAATTTGAGTAATTATGCTATAGTTTGAAATCTGTTAATGAGTAGATATTTGAAAAGTCGATCATAAAAATATTTTGTTAGATTAAATTTGTAAATTTTGTTCATTGTCCATACCCTACTCTTTTATATCTATTTGGTGACCAATTTCATGTCAACACATCTCTTGAATGCATTGACTACATACACACAAATGTTCTCTTTTAAATTAGTGTTAGTCACTAGAAATCACAATGATGAGATGTTTGGTGCATAGGATATGTAATTTAATTTTTTGGTAGTTATTATAGGTGAGTATTTGTCCTCTTTATTAATCAATTTGATATATGTATCCACTTTTCCTTTTATTACCAGATCTACTTTGTAACTGATGTAAACTTTTGAAATGTCACATCATTAATGACCTAACTTGATCATTAGCCTTCCACTCACCATGCCTATCTTGTCATCACATTCCAAAACTTAATTTCAATGATTAATGTAGTTGCATCCAACTATCTTCAATGAGCTATCTCAGGAATGTGATTGCATATTGTAATGATAATTGGTTTTAGGTGGTTGTGATGTGTTTCACAAAAATGAACACACTATATAATCATTCTAACCTAAGAAAATAAAATATAAACAAAAAAAATTAAATAAAATCCTAACTACATGGTGATACTTAGCACCCACTCAATTTTTAGTAGAATGATAGAGATTAAATATGATATAGATTAAGCCTACAGTTATTTATTCATGTTGATAATATGGTTCCCTGTAAATATCTCATCACTATGGTACCCTATGGTGATACTTCATGAATTATGTATGGTCCTTTCCATATTGTGCACATATTTTTAGGGAATGCTTTCAATTTTCTCTCATAAATCAATACGATTTGGTTTGGGTAAAATTTATTAGATCACAAGTTACTATCATGCCATGATTTTGGAATTTCTTTTTTGATCTATTGCATCCATTGTGATATTAATATATTTTCTTCCATATTTATGAAATTCATCAGCCATTCCCTTAATTAACCCTAATCTCCTAATCTCAAGATCATCATAATGTGAAAACTAGGGACAATATATTCCATAGGCATTATTGCCTCAAGGCCATATACCAATTGGAATGGATTGAACCCAATATCTCTCTTATAATGTGTTTGATAGGATCATATAATTTTAGGAATTCTAACCTCCCAATCATCTCTTTAAACATTCAAATTTTTTTTAATATCTTGCCCAAAACTTTATTGTATGTTTCTACCTATCCATTGGCTTGCAGGTGGTAAGTTTTGATTTTATGGTGCAATATCATAAACTCTTCACTGAGAGTCTTGATAGCTTTATTTGAAAAGTGCATACCTCTATCACTTACCAACTTAACTAGATATCCAATCCCCATGATAATTTTCTCATATAAAAACTTAGTAGTATCCTCTACTCTATAGTTTGGATTGGTGGCAACTTCCACCCATTTCATGAAATGGTTGGTCTTAATGATATTATATTTGGCATGAATGTGTTTACTTTGGGGATTTATAGGACTAGAAAAATCAATTCACCATGTCTCAAAAGGTTATTCCAGAAGCATAGGTACCAAAGGAATTTCATCTTTTTGGTTGGGCTTGCCCATTCTTTGATAGACATCACAATGTTTAGCAACTCTATGTGCATATTGAAATACCATAGACCACTTTGAAGTGTTTTTCTTGCATTATATTCTCTTGTGGAATAACCACCTTCAATACCTTGATGATCCTCTTGAAGAAGTTGTGGTATATCATGCTCTAAAGCTACCCTATGCAATACATTATCTTTGTCAAGCTTATATAATAATACATTAATGAGGCTATACAATATGGCTTGGGTATCCATTTATTTCTTATCCTTCTCTATGTAATGTGTTGTAAAAGTTCCTTGTTCTGATAAATTTAGAATTTCCTCTATATTATCAGGAACTTCATAAGTTATAAATAAATGCACATCAATGGATTCATCTTTGTGTTCCTCTAGTTCCTCCCCATTACAAAGTCAATTGAGATGATCTAGTCCCATATTCTTTCATCCTAGCTTAACATTAATACAAAATTGAAAATATTGAAAGATAATTAAGCACATTGATATACATCTTCCTAGCATTGGTTTATTAATCAGGTATCACAATGCCTAGTGATCCATGAAGAACTCAAAAGGATTAGCCAATAAGTAATTCTTGAACTTTTGCAATGCAAAAACCATGGCTAGTGATTCTCTCTCCATGGTTGTGTAATTCATTTCCACAACTGATAGCTTCTTTCTATAAAAATGTGTTAGGTGGTATAACTCACTTTCACTTGGCTATGCTAATACAACTCCAAATATAGTGTGAGAAGCATCCACATGTACATGGAATGGCTTAATCCAGTTAGGAAATACTAAGATGGGTGCTAATATCAACCTCTAATTTAACTCAATTTTTTTTTTTGAGATTATGGTGTCCATTCAAATTTGGTATCCTTGCATAATATCATCTCCATGGACATCGATATAGTTGCATACCATTTTATAATATTCTTATATTATTTGGTATAACTAATAAAGGCACACACTTTAGTTGAGTTGGTAGGAGGTGGCATTCCTACTATAACAATAATTTTAGCTGGATCGACCAAAATTATATCGTTACACACAACATGGCCCAGAAAGACACCAAAAGGTGTAAAGAATAGAAACTTTTTTAAATTTAAGGTGATGCACAAAGCATGAATCATCAATCTTAGTTTTCAAAACTATTATTTAAATAGAGAGAAAACTAACAAATCATAAATATAGGCTTCCAGGAAGTCATGAATGATGTCTTTGAATGCATTTTTCACAAATCTAGAAAATATAGCAAGTGTATTCTTTAAACCAAATGACATTACCTTATATGCAAATGATCCCCATTCAATATCAAAGGTGGTCTTGGCATGATCATCTTTAGCAATTGGGATCTGGTGATATCCACTAAAACCATCAATAAAGGAATATACCTCATTCCCAACCATAGATTCAAGTAATTCATATGTAAAATGAATACGAAATGGATCACACACAAGCATCATTGAGTGTTTGGTAATCCCCACACACCCAAATTTCTCCTATTCTCTTAGGTTGAAAAACCATGGGAGTCATCGACTCTACCTTTGAAACTAGATAAATAATTATAGCTTATTTTATTTGATTCAGTTCAACCTTTAATTTGGTCTTCATATTAGGATTGAGCATGTAGGGTCACTTTTTGATAGGGTGTACACATTATTTTAACTCTATATACATTTCTCTCAGAGATGGATGCACACCTTTTACCTATGAGATTTTTCTTTGAAACATGTCTTGATAATATTTTAATAACTATAGGGCCTTAGAGATTTACTCTTATCCCTATTAATCTCCCATTTTTTCAAGCTTAGGGGATAATTCTATCCCATTATTTCCTTGAGTCTTTTGTAATGGTTCTTGATATATCTTGCTTGATCTACTTGGCATAGTATCTTACAAAATGTGTTTGCCTTCATATTGAGAAATGTCAATATTTTAAAGTTTTACTCTTTTATTTTCTTTGTACTTTGTATTGGTTTCATCTCCTCTTCACGATATGCTTTAAATAACCCTTCTAAATTGATATCTCCATCATTATCATCATCATTGGATTCTATCAAATCATTGTTTATTGTATTACATGGATGAACCTAGAGTTGTTATTTTTGGTTAGCTTTGTAATTGCATAGTGTGACATCCAAGTCCTACATATTTTTTTGATGAGAGGATGATTCAACAACATTTGTTAAATATTATACACATCCATGACATAGTTTTTTTTTTGTAAGGCATTATGTAATAGTGGGTTATCATCTTCAAACACAAAATTTTGAATGAAATCTTGTTCAAGTGTCACCCAATGTTTAGTTTCCCTTCTACACTCTTGATGCATATACCAAGATTTTGGAAGAGGTGCAAGGGTATGACTGAATATGTGCACCAAGTATTGTGGTTATACTCCTTGGGTGGTCCATATATCTATGCACTGATAGATGTGTAGTTTTAGAAATTGTCACTCTTGAAAGAGAGGCCATTTTATTTTAACACTATCTAATAGCTGAAACCTTGCATGCAAGATTTTTTAGGCATCCTCCCAATGAATTTTTGATTTTATATATACAACCCACCATGTCATAGCAGTTTCTTTTAGTGCATAGCTGAGTGTGCTAAATCATTGTTACACTTTTGGTACATGACATTCAAGCCTCATTATGAACGGATTGAGATCCTTTGTCAAAAAATATTAAGGTATTTGGCATTCTATGGATAATACCATATGCATAGGTCAAAACTCATGATCTCTATGGGACTAATTCAAGATGTGCACATCTAAGTCACCACTTATAGAAAATGCATAATCTTAGCATATAATTCCTTCTGGGGTTGGTTTAATATAGTTCAAAATAGTTTCACTATTATTATAAAGAAAGACTACCTCAGATCTTGTCAGTGAACACAATTAAGGAGAAACACATTCTTTGATGTGAGCCTACCTAATGAGAGACTTTGTTATAATAGCTTTGAATACCAATAGTTATTCTTGTTGCATAGTACTGGGTTTCCAATTTTGACATTATATACTCTGCACCCCATTTTATCTTTCATCTATCCCCACTTTAAACCAACTATTATCCCCATAAGCATAAGGAGATTCTATATCTTTAGGAATGATATATGGATTTTTGTTTAGATTTATTTAAAGGTATGACTACTTTTTTATCTTTAACATGCACTTCTAACTGATTGCACATAGTGTTAATAGTCATTTGGCCATCACAGGCCCATTTCTTACCAATTAAGGTAGGGTAATGAGTCTCTATTGTCTTCATTTTTATTACCTAAAAATATCCTCACAATCTAAGCTTAACCATTTTAATTTCAACATCTTCTATCTATCCAATGGGTTTGACTCTACCATAATCTAATATGCTCAATATTACTAGAATGTAGATCATAGTTGGTTGACCAATGGCTTCCCATGTTGATCATGTAATCACATTGACTATACTCTCAAAGTCAAATACTAAATTTGATATTTCATATCCATCTAATTCAATATCCATCCATGAATCCACATCCCAATGCTTTTTGGTTTTGGCATACCAAACTACATTATTAGCCCTTATTTGTCCTTACTTTGCACACTCTAGCAGATTATGTAGGAAGTTAGTGATATTTTGTGATATATCCTCATTATGTAGTGTACTGAGTAATTTCATTAGATCTATCAAATTGGTCATAATGCCCTCTAGCCACATTATCTTAACAATTTTCCCATACATTTGAGAATCAATAGCAATGTTATCATCCTTGGAGACTAGTTTCTATTGTATTTACAATAATACTTGCATATCTTGATACAATAAATTCTTTTCTATTGTAGGATCAAGATACTTATCCTGTTGAAATTTTCTAATACCATAATCTTGAGGCATTTTTAAAGGAAGTAAGCCTTGTTCATCTCTCTATTTCATTGTAACGTATTGAACAAATTCATTTTCCTTTGGTTGTGCATTAATCATGTTTACATTATGCACTGGCTTCTTCTTTCTTTATTTTTATAGAGTAGGTTAATCTGCCATTTAATGTTTAATTTCAAACATATAGTATACATAATAAAATTATCTCTAAGGATTTATGGATAGTTCTTCACATAATGATTCTATGATCCACATAGATAACATTGCATGGGAGGTCAAGTTTTCCAATTATCATTATTAAGACCTCCTTGATATCTACCATGATATCCTCCCCTATATTACCCTATATAACATCTTATATTATTTTTATATCCCTACCCTTGGTATTTTAATCCAATATATCCTCCTTATTGATTCATCTACACATCATATCCCCCATACTGATGTTGAGGGGAACTTGGAGTCTAGTTTGCCTACAATTATTGAAGATTTGTGTTGTTCTAGGGTTGCGCATACTGACTAGAATATTGATATTAAGGATATGACTATTATTCCATCTTTATAATCCCTTTTGTTGGTATTATGGTGATGAAATAATCTCATATTATGGTGATGAAGGCACCCATCCCAGACTACCTTTAGTCTCATTTGTCATCTCCATGTCTGCTCCTAGAATTGCTTTCTTTGTAGTGGGTATTTTTTGTACCACAACTATGAAGATTTTAATCATTATATCTTTATTTAATTCCTGTAAGATACAACATCTTATCTCACTAAGATTTTTAGATTTGAAAAAATTATAGCATGTGTTGTGTGACTTTTGGATAAATTGATTGGGAAGATGGCACTTGGATGTACGATGTCCAACTACCCTATAGATTTCACAAAATTCTATTTTGATTATTGGACAATGATACCTATGATGTCCATCACAACCACACTCTATGTACCATAAGCCTCATTTAGGGTTATAATTATCATGCATCTCATTTATCCTCCTAATAAAAGAATCTAACTTATCTTCTATTTTTTATCCCAATAATGGAAGATCTACATAATCTTCTATCTATTCAACTCTTATGGAAGTAGATCAAGCAGTAGCCTTGGTAGAGAATTGGGTTTACACAATAGTGAACCTTATTCTTGGTCATAAGCCTTATATGAACTAAGTAGACTTATCATTATCTTCTAAACTAAAATCATTTTTTTCATCACATCGGAGAACTTGTGATCATATTCTCCAACCATTTATCTTAATTTTTGTTGAATTTCCTTTAGGTACTAAATCACTTGACTGGAACATGTTTTACCTTAAATTATCATATTATAAAATAGTTAACTTATGCAAAATCAAGGGAATTTACATTTATTTTTAAAAATGAACTCCAAAACATGTCCTCCCAAATCCCTTATGAGTTTGCATAAAGGTAAAAACATACTTACATGAAGCACCATAATTGGTAGGTTGGCAGTTGTTACTATAGATGTCTGAATAGTATCAACTATGATTAGTTGTGTCTACACACTAGTTATTTCATTGTTAAGTGACTACATAGTGTTTACTATGACTATAGGCTACTTGATACTAATATTTTTAGGCATAAAAAGATATATTATACCTATAATTTCTTTCTTTCTAATGCCTGCTTAGTTTCTATATTCAGCCTTACAAACTTGTCAATAAAGGGATCAAACCAACCTCAATCATCTTCTCTTTGTACTTTTTCTACCTTTAATAAATAAAGTGTGCTTGGGGTATGTGTACCCTTGAAATGAATGATTATATTTTTAACTTCTTGATTAGAACTTGAACCTACAATATTACTATGTTCAATTTTAACATTTTCCCAAGAACTTTCCCTCCCAATTCTAGCTAAAACCCCCTCCTTTAACTATGATCTACCTTTACATACTAAATTATATATCTTAGGATCACTACTTCTAGTATCTTCTTTCTCATCAAGGCCTTTTTCATATTCCACACACCCTTCTCTTTCAGTAGTTTCCACCTCTTCGTTTAGTAACCTCACTTTTTTAGCTTCTTTTCCTTGTATATCTATAGCTTTAGCACTTTATTTTCTACTCCTAGTCCTACTCATATTTACTTTTGAATAATTTGTCTTATTCCACCTTCTTTGCTATCATAATTCCCTTTTGAGTCCCATAATTTGCTTCTCGCTCTAAGTTTTTACCTTCCATTTCATGGGATCAAGTTTAAGTTATTTTTATTCAAATTTTTGTCATCCACTTCTTCTTGTACACACCCCTATGGTGCCTAAAGTGACTATTCCATGTTGGCTATAGTAGGCACCATCGCCTTTTCCATAACCAACATATTGATCAGCAAAGGTAGTCACTATAAAAATTTCCCTTTAATTCTTTGGATAAATCGATCTTTTAGAGTATCAAAATCTACATATACTTGCATTGTGAACTCTATGATATAGATATTGATCATATTCTTCATCCAATAATCTAATTTTTGAGACCAATTAGTATATAGGTTGCATATTCTTTATAATTTTTCTTTATTCTAGACTATAAGTTATATTCTCCTTAGACTAAACTAATAATATTCTAATCTAGATAGCCCCACAGTGATCAATCCAGATAATTATCACCAAAAAATTTCATATATCTTTACATAGAGGTGCTCTTGGATAATCTCCTCTATAGTTTTTACAATTCTTTGTGCTACTTCCTCTAAAATGTTACTAGTTCTATCATCTAGTCATATTTCTATGTCTCTCTACCTTGGCAACCATCTCAACATATTTCATCCAAATATGTTCCATTCTCACCACATCATTGTTAGTAGAGGTTCTTGAAATTACTCCAAAACATGATAATTATAGGATAGTTTATTCACTTAAGAGTAATAACAGACAGAAAATAGATGACAATATTATAGTCCATCTACATTGTACAAGAACAAATTGAATGGTAAGATAAAATATATACATAGAGAAGTTGAACCATAACTAGTATCACATCAAATAATAGTTTAAATCAAAATAGAGTACTCACTACACATAAACATACATAAAAGAATATAAGGAAAATGAAAACAAAATGATTTTATTAATCTCTATCAACATATCGAACTAGATTATATTACATCAAAGTGTTATTTATAGTATTTTAAAATCCTATTATCTCTTCACATTCTAGCCTTTTGAGATACAAAAGAAAGGACTCTTCATATTTTTCTATTATCTGATTAGGATTACAAGGCTAAATATATACAAAATTTATACAAAAGACAAAGATGTTTATACAATAGACAAAATCATACACTTCACCTATGTGTTCATATCATATACTTCATGGTTTTACCAAGATCTATTCTCCATCCAATATTTTTCCATCAAATGGAGGATCTAGAGCCCAAACAAAAAATAAGAAGATAAACCATAACATTGTTAACTGACTCTTATTCATGGAGAGTGAGAAAATAATCACTGGTAAAGTGACTATTTAGCAATTGGCATTTAGAATTAGGGAAAGAGATGCCTTTCACCAAGATTTTGAAGAAATAATTAGCTAGTAGATAGCTAAAACCTTTAGCTACTAACACATAAATTGAATGAGATATAGGACACCCTTTTCTAATAATTTTATGAATTTAAAACTGAGAGGAATATGATCCATTAATATTAATACACAACATAGCATCTTAAAAAATCATATCAACCACTTGAACTAACCTGTCATAAAAACTAAGAGCTTAGAACATGAGCCCAAACAAAAAATAAGAAGATAAACCATAACATTCTTAACTGACTCTTATTCATGGAGAGTGAGAAAATAATCATCGGTAAAGTGACTATTTAGCAATTGGCATTTAGAATTAGGGAAAGAGATGCCTTTCACCAAGATTTTGAAGAAATAATTAGCTAGTAGATAGCTAAAACCTTTAGCTACTAAAACATAAATTGAATGAGATAAAGGACACCCTTTTCTAATAATTTTATGAATTTAAAACTGATAGGAATATGATCCATTAATAGTAATACACAACATAGCATCTTAAAAAATCATATCAACCACTTGAACTAACCTGTCATAAAAACTAAGAGCTTAGAACATGGCTAAAATAAAAGGCCACTCAATGCGGTCACATGCATTCTCAAAATGAATCTTAAAAATAACACCTTTTGATTTGAAATATGAGCTCATTCCATGCTTTCCTAGACAATAATGAAATTGTCTAGGATGTATCTCTACTAGATAAGTCTTGTTTCATCACTTATAACAATTAAAGGAAGGATATGCTTAAGTTTGAGACTGACAACCTTAACAACTTTCTTATAAAAAACATTGAGAAGAGTAATAGGTCTCCAATTAGTAATAACCTCAACATCACTGATCTTGGAGATAAATTAGATGCTCCCATTATTTATAATAGGTCCTAGAGAATTGTTTAAAACTGATTTAGAATAAACCTTGTCAATATCTATACTCACAATATACTATAAGGTATGGTATAAATCACAAGGGAAACCATCAATGTATGGTGTTTTATCAGTATCCATATGTATAACTAGTTATTTAATATTCTTTAGGGTTAGAGGCCTATCACAAGAAACCCACTAAGCATCAAAAAGTTTAAAAGGGACATATTGAAGGCACTAGGAAAAAGCATCTTCACACTTAGGAGAATTGGGTTGGGCCAAAAAAACCCCATGATAATGATTAAAAAAATCTTGTAGAATGTCAGGGATTTTGGTAAATCAAATAGATCCCTCCTTATATTAATTTACCTTATAGAATATAGGTGAGAAAAAAATCCTTAGTGACCTCATCCCCAATTTTATCCAATGCATCAAAGCTATCATTTGCACCCATCTATCTTTATATGCCTCCTTAACTTGCATCTTATAATCCCAATGAACTACTTAGGTTTATAAATCTATATTAAAATGAGAGGTTTAAAGCTCATATGATACACAAAGGTATTCATGGTTTGTAGCATTATGAATGTGTTGATAAAAAAGAGAGGCTTGATTAACATAATCATGAAGAAAGGTTTTAGTATGATCAAGATCATCCATCTACCACTATATCTATCTAGAACCCCCCTTGGTCCTATGAACTAAATTCCAAATTTTGACAATGTGCCCAACAGTTATTTCATGATTAAGGTGAGTATTAATGAGATAGAAATAGGTTGTACTAGGCCTCACTTGAGGGTTAGAATACTCAATATTAAATTAGATATGATGGTGATCCGATAAGGTGTTAAAGAGCATAAAAATTGGCCTATTATGAACATAAGCAAAAGATAAGAGATCTTGTTCAGTTAATAGATTTCGGTGTAACAATTGAATAACCCCATCCTATCTTTGTAAAAAATTTGACCAATTAAACTAGGGAGAGTCTAAATCCTTTCTTCATTATTGGTTTGGATCAAACACCCTGAGTTTTTTTTTCACATGTAAAACCATGATTCTTTTTTTCCAACACACCAACTCATATGAAGATGTCCATATTTTACTTAGAATATTATACCATGTTAACATCTAGGATTGATTCTACCAACCATATCAAAATAAAGGCCTACTCCACAACATCATTAGACACATACAAATTTACAATCCCAATGATGTGACTGTCAAATTCAAATATAATCCAAACAACATGATGGGTTGGGTTATATTCCTAAGAAAAAATGTGTTGAGAAAGCTCTAGAGATAAAAGAGTGATGGCTCCACCATGATTAGAGTCAAGCATGGTAGTCTGAAAATGGGGCCCAAGCCTAATAATTTGTGTTATATTATGTAGTAGAAAGCTAAACATATTAACTTCTTGTATACAAATAATTTCCATATTACTGAAAACCTAACAATTATTCCTGACTACATACTTATGTGGTAGATCAGTAAGGCTTGAAACATTCCATGAATATAATATTGTGAAACATCAAGGTTCATGTCATTTTACTCTGTGATATTTTAAAGAGCAAAAAACTTGATTGAAAAAAAGTTTGTGCTTCATAAAATCACGAATCTAAAAATGTGGTTATTTATGTTCCATACATATTACTCCTCATGTGAGAAGGAGAGGGACTTCTCTATCATCAAAGGACCACTATATGGTCTAGAGTAATGATATTTTATTCTTATTATGATGGAGTTACCCTAGGAGGGGTTGTGATAATTAAAACTTGTAGAGCTAAAGGAAGAGTATCAATAAAATTATCTACCACTTGTGGTGTGTGCATAAATAGAGGTGAAGCCTTGTTAGGTATATAATATTTTCCAATAAGGGCTAAGGTTCTTGGATCTATGACTAGGCAATGTCACAAATACATGATCATGTTAGCTTTGGCCCAATTCCACTTTAATTAACTTGTGCACTTAATAAATACCTATTTTACTACTTTACCTTCTCATAATCACCTATGAGGATGTATTTTTTTTCCAAATTTTTATTTATTTCCTAAATAAGATATCTAATTGATAAAAATACCCTTAATCATATATATGGACAAATCCAAATCTGAAATTCCACATGTTTCCTTAAGGGATAAAAACATCCAATAGGGACATTAGTGGGATGTGTTCCTATCCCAGTGGAATGTTTCTATCATTTACCCTCTAAAGATTGATTTTTAATATTAGACCCTCCCTTACCTTTTATTCCATGTTTTTAGGATTCCTAGCATGTGTTTACCCCTTTTGGATTTATATAGAGGAACATTAAAATTAATTATTCTTCTATTTGGTAATTTTAATGTAGAGGCATATTTACATTGTTGCATATTGAGAAAAAAATATATTCTTTTTAATTCTAATTTCAAGCACTTTAGGTAGTCATCAACTGAATCAAAATCTTATTTTTAAAAATTTATCCCTAAGAAAAACATGATCAATTATTCAAGCCATCCCTAGATGCATTCATATAGTCTAAGGAGTGAAATTTCAAAAATCACTCTAAGTGGGCCTAAATTCCCTCCTTGGAGTATTGGATACATAGACAACATTTAGTTAGCATAGAGATGATTGGAGTTAGCTCAGCCTAATTACACTATGTTTTCTACTTATAGGTTATCAATCATTGTTAGCCCTATTAGGGTTTCAGCCTTTTAAAAATCATTTCAGGTTTTATGCATACTTTCAAAGATCAAATATTTACATACAAACCTAGATAAGTTATTGTGTCCTAAATTCCTATTTTTTAGCCATTTTTTTTAACAAGTAGTATAGTTGTGGGATTTGATATTATACTTGTTCTATTGATCCTTTCTTTTAGCGTCTTTGATTTCCACTTATGGGCTCCCATAGATACAATTTTTGATTACCTATTTCAGTTGTCTATTAGCTAACATAATCAATAATCAGGCATAAATAACTAAGTTTATTATTTATTTTTATAGTTAGCTTTATTTCAATCATTTTCACCATGTTCAATTTAATTATCTACTTTCATTATATTCAACAAAAGTGTAATTTTTGAGCATTATGATTTATTATATTGAATTTATCTTAATTATGGTTAATTCACTATTTAGTCCAAACATAGGTAACACATATTGGCGAACCTAAGATTGCCATGCATATTTATTTATGAACCCATTTATTAATTGAGCATTTTAAAGCCCTAAGTTTCACTTAGGGTTCTAACTTTCTAGTGTTTGAATTTTTTTATCCTATGGTTTAGATGATTTCCTAAATATTTGGCATTAAAATAATTTTCATTCAACCTTGTATCTAAATGTAAAACTTAAAAAACTTAATTTTGATCTTATATATAATTTCTAACATTGAAAGCACTTTATTTAGAGCTGAGAGCTAATATCTGACACTAAAATTATATTTTTTTGACCTTAAAATTCATAATAATTTAATAATCTCCATACACAAAAAAATTATTCTTTTTAAGATTTTACATTTCAATTATCTACTCTTTTGATTTTCCAAGAATATATGGATACATTATATGAACATTTTTCGCTTCCAGTTGTTCAAAATTCACATGCTAAAATGCAAATACCATTAATGAAAAGTTTTTTAAAATAAATTATAACATGAGAATAAAAGAATTCATATATTTAAAAATATATATTATTTTATTTACACCCTCTTGATGTAACTATCATGACCATAGAAAGTGATAAGACTCATGCATCTTCAAACAATAGTTTTGAGCTTGTTAATGTAAAAGAGTATGGTGAATACTTTGGCACCCATCCTGATGACATTTACTCTTTTACATTTGTATCCCAACAATAAAAAAAAGAAACATAATCATGGTATTAAATCTAAGGAACTAAATGATTTTAGTGAACACCCTTTTGTTAACCCTGGCCCAGTTACTATTAATTCTATTGTTGATATTGTTATTGCATCTAAACCTATTCCTTGAGGAAAACACAAGGTATATAACACATTTATATGATTATGAATAACCAAGTGACTCATTTAATATATTTGATAGATACACATACTACATCACATACTTTACCTCATGCATAATCCATTGTGCAAACTATTGCATTTTTACATGCTAAGGTGTTGTATTTAGAGTAAGGTGTACCAAAAATTAGCCAAGAATTATATTACCAAGATTTAATTTATAATCCAATGGCACTTGATATTGAATCATAATCTCCATATCAATGACTTTTTTCTCTTATGCTTCCATTATATGAGGGTAAAGGATATCCAAAACAATGTCCTAAATATTTCCATGCAGCATGTTTGGATTTTGCCTTTAATGATAAATGGCTAACCAGTTTATTTCCAATAATATTAAAGATTATGATTTACATTGGTTTAATAATATATAAGTTCAATCATTTAAAACATTCAATCCACTAGCAAATCAATGCCTTAAGAATTCTGATATTAACATTGATAAAAATATTTTTTATGCACTAATTTCTAAGGTTAGGGAAGGGACTAATAACCTATTATTGATTATGTACTTCATTACAAGACCATTCTTACCAAAATGAGTAACAACTTGGTAGATAATGAATTAAAAAATATTTTAAAATAAATTTTATTTCACCTTTACATGATTCAACCATTTTTAATAATTTCAAATCATTTGAAGAGCTTTATCAGAGAAAGAGAAGTCAATTTTTTTTCTTTGAACAAGATTAACTATGCACTTACATCTACTTCAACTTCCCAAATGAAGTTTCAAATAAAACCATCGTATAAATCTAATTAAACATATACTAAATTAAATTCAAAGATTGAATTTAACGTTATTGCTCAACCTTATAAAAAAATTATTTTATATGATCAACCAAAGATATAAGTTTCTAGATTATCACAATTGCCTAAAAAATTGTTACAAAAATAATTGAATGAAATCACATTAATTTTATTCCACCATTTTAAATTGATAGATAAAACCCAAAGGCAAACATTTTGATAATTGTGAATATTTTGATTACCATAAATGCAAAGGTCATTATAGTAATAGATGTTTTAAACTCAAACACCTAATTTAGGATCATCTTTCTGACAATGTTGTTGTGCTAGGCACTCATATAGAGGAAAATAAGCCTCAACATAATGAAAATAAAAATTAAATGATTTTAATGAACCATTTCATAATATTAATACAAAGAAAGACAATTTAGTAGTGCATCATACTTACAACACTTATCCACCACCCAATTCATATGATCATCCATTGGATGGAATTATTGGTACAATTGTTTAAAATACAAAGTCACATCCTTTTATTACTTTTGATGATAATGAGATTCTGGAAAATAAATATGTTTTTCATACCTTATGTATATAATCTTTTATTGATCAACAACCTATTCATAATGTATTAGTTGATAATGGATCAATAACATCATTTCACTCATTAGGTTACACATAGTATGATATACAATAAACCTATAAAAGTTTTAAGATATTTAATTGGAAACAAAAAAATACTTTGAGACACATTTTATTTCCTCTTCAAGTGTGCCCTAATATACTATCTAATCCATTTCTGGATCTACTACAGTATGGTGTCTTAAATATGATATTAAGATGGCCTTTTTTACAAAAGATCCATGTTGTTACTTCTAAAGTACATAAATTTCTAAAGTATATCCATTAAAATCAAGTGGTTAAAATTTTAGGAATAAAATATTAGTATGCTATATAATCTATGGTATCTCCTCCACCCCATCCACCACCATAGTTCAATGATACATTTTTAGTTTCTACACCCATAAAAAGGTTTTTATTTAACCAATTTAAAAAATGGTGCAAAAGGTTCAAAATAAACTCATGCAAAATCAAAGTTATTTTAAAAAGGTGTCTAATTATAAATGAACACAATCATATACAACATATTTAAAATTGGTGATACACACATATACACATGTTCCTCAAGAGGAACAATATTTCTCACAATATCCTATTAGTCATTCTCAGGCTTCACATCATTTTACATCTCTTGGAGTTGTTTCTCCTACATGGGATCACACAAGTAGTGATCCTTATATTTTCCTTATAGCACATGATACATTTTTTTGGTTCTAATGCATGCACATATATAAAATCATACATTTTTTTGTTCTAATGCATGCACATACATAAAATGATACATTTTTTGGTTCTAATGCATGCACATATAGCACATTTACTTCAATAAAAGTGATTCATTTACCATTAATCACATATTGTTATGATTTTCCCATTTATGGGATCATTGGCTAGCTTGTTGTATTTTAAATTATTCTAAAATTTTAAAAAACATTCAAATAATTTCAAAAACCAAAAATCTGATTTTACATAACTTATATATTGTTGTAACATATTATGTATTTTATTACACATGTTATCGATTAATAAATTCTTATAATCCCTTAGATCTTGTTGACTTGTTGGCCTCTTAACTCTCTCTTTTTAATTTCATAGATATGAATAGCTAAAAATATTGATCAATATTGATACATGATGCCCTTTATATTTTTGTTTTCACATCGTGCACTAAATCACATAATCAACCAATTATGGATAGAAAGAATGGCTGCCACTATTGTCGTGGTTGGTTGATCATGTCTTCAACTAGTTTTACATATAAATCATAGTTTGGGTGCACATATCCTTAATAATTATAAGTTTTAGACATTTTACTTAGTTTCAGTACGAAAATCACTATTTTTAATTTAAAATATTTATTTTCTTGTGTTATATTTCTCATATATTCTACATACTTTGAAAAGTGTAAATTTGATGAAAAAAGGATGTAAAAATCAGTCCTCTACACACTTATGATGTTCCCAAAGGCTTTTAGATACATTCACATATAAAATGGGGGGCATCTTGCTCATACATTGACATTTCATAAAATTTTAAGATCTTTCTCTTCGATTATACTTTTGACACCTTGATTTTCACTTGTATATAATATTTCTTTTGGTAAAATATTAAAAAATGTAAAAAAAAAAAAAAAATTAAAAATACAAAATCATTCCAAATATTCTAAAACATCCAAAATTAGGTCTTAAATATGATTAAACATCTAGTTTACATCTTTACAATATGTTATTTATCTCATGATTAATAGTGTGTGTACAAGTTGATTTATTTCAAAGTTGTATATACAAACTTGTTTATTTCATCTAGTTTGTGATTTTTAGGGTCTTTTTGGATTCTCTAAATTTTTAAGGATTTTTTTATATACAAGGGGTCCTATACTATTGAGTTTTATATTATTTACAAATGTCTTGTTAACATCTCTATATTACATTTTGTACATGACTATGTTATTTACTAAGATAAAATAACATTTCATAAGCATGATTTAGACTACATTTTTAGTTCTAAGCTCCATTGATGTTATCGATTACGCATATTAAGTTTGATATTTCTTATCTATTTTATGTGGCACTTGGAACTTGTGTGTAAAACTTGTTTGAACATATCTATGAGTTCTTTTTTTGTATGTGAGAATTCTGAACATGTCTATTTGATTTTTTCCCTTGGCCCTATGTTATGTGAAACATTTGATCATGTCACTTTTGAAATTACTCATGTTATTTGTGTATCTCCCTTGAAATTGTGTGTGAAATCCTCCATTGTAAAACATTTGAAAATGCCCCTTGTGTGTATCCATAGGATTTATTGTTTGGCATATGTTTGTTGTGATTGCATGCTTATTAAGTTTAATGAGTGTCATGATACATATCATGCACTAAATAACATATAAGATACTAAATTTCCATTATATTATTATGAGCTTCCTTGAAAAAAATTTATAGGTTATACCTCATATTTTACATAAAAAATTAAAATGATGTAAATATTACTATACTATCAAAATTTTCATATATGCTACATTTTTCAGTGATTACATCTTACTACACATGCTACAATTAAATTTTATTTTGATATGATTAAATTTTATGATCGATTCCCTCACCTAAAAATGGGTAATTTTAGTGGTATTTTCATACATGAGATAATCCCATTCAAGATCAAAAAACACTTTTGGCAGAAAATACAGTTTTAAAAGTTATAAATTAGTTTAAAATTCAATCCAAACACACATTATGGGGGCATATGGCATGAATATGCACTATCATTTTTATTATAAATTTAAAAATTTACATATTTTTGAGTGTATAATAACAATTTATGCACAAGTTTCAAATATAATTTATAATTGACATTAACATACAATTATAGATTCTACATTTGTCAATGGGGGCATGATACAAATTCATGTAAATTATGCTATTTTTCACCAATTTCAAAATACTATTTCCAAATATGTTTACATGGTAAAAACAAAAATTTAATCCATTAAATTTTAATTATGTATTCAATAATAAATATACAAGTCATTTGTAGTGGTTGATTCAGTTTATGTGCATAGTGCATAACTTAGAGGATTAGTGCCTTATAACATTATGTCTAAAATCCATTTTGGATATTAACTCATTTCACTTCTTGGGAATACAAATAATTAATGATTTAAATATATTTTTTTCCATCCCTCATTGAGAGTTATTTATTTTATACAAGTTAAAATTCAATTTGGGATTTGATCATCTTCAAATTCTCCATTGGTTTAGTTAAGGAACTAGTTTCTCCAATGCTTCAAAGAAGCATCATCTCCAAGAAAAGTCACAAAATAAACATTATTTTCACACATAAATGGTTTATTCTTCCATTCCTTGCATTACCAAAAAAAAATCAAATTTCAAGGTTCATGTAATTTTAAAATCCAAGATTTTACAAATTTCAATTTTTAGAGGAATAAATTATCTACTTCATGTGTTTTGAAGGGTTTTATAAAGACTAATATGCCTTACATTATTGAATTACTAATTCAAGGACAAAATGTGTCTTACACACTAAATTATATATTTCCTTTAATCCAAAAATTGTATTTCTAGATTAAGGGGGGGGGGGGGGGGGGGGGGGGGGCGGCTGGGGGGGGTGGGGGGGGTTTGGGTTAAATTTAGTAACTTAAATCTGGTTTGAATACTTGATCACATTAGTTTTGACCCTTTTCAACTGTAATTAATTTTTTTCACTTAATCAATACCTATTTTTTCACTTCACCCTATCATAGACACCTATAAGGACCTATATATATTAAAATTTATTATCTATCATCTTTATAAGTGATATTATTTTTAAAATATATCCTAAAGCATATTTATTGAGAAAACTGGATCTAAAATTCCACACGTTTCCCTAAGAAACTAAAAATTCAAGTAGAGAAATTATATGGACATGTTCATGTCCCTATGAGATGTTTTTATCTTTAACCCTAAAATAGTCAATTTTGAAAACTAAATACTCCCTTCCCTTGCTTTCCATGCTTTTTGGCTTCCTAGCATGTGTTTTCTCCTTTTGGATCACTATCAAGGCACACTCAAATCACTTATTCTTCCACTTGATAATTTTAATATAAAATAATATTTATGATGTCGCACACTCAACAAAAGTTCTTTATTCTTCCCAATTATGATTGCAACCACTCAATCCATCCTCAACTAAGTGAAAATCATATTTTATCTAGCCTTAGTCAAATCATGATCAAGTATTCAATACATCCCTATATGTTCTCATATATTCAAAGTAACACAATTGGATAAAACACTCTAAGTGGATGAAAGATGTGAGCTTTATTTCACTCCTTAGAGTATTGGATGCATAGGTATCATTCAATCATCATGGGGGGAGATTTGTGTCAACTTAGCACAATAAAATCCATCATATTATATTAGGTTATCAATAATTTCTATCCATATTAAGGTCTTAACCTTTTAAAATATATTTTTAAGTCATTCATTTACTTTTAAAGGTCAAATATGTGCATATTTACCCTACTTAATCTGTCAGAAGTTACCATGACCTAAATTTATATTTTTTAGCAAATACATGATCAACCAAGTAGGATAGTAGTAGGAGTCAATACTTTTCTTAGACTTTCCAAAGTGTCCTTCAACATATTTAGTTCCCACTTCTGGGCACTTCTAGATACAGTTCCTAATTTCTTGTTTCAGTCATCAATCATATGATATCCATCAATGTGAAACTAACACATAGATTCCAAGGAGCCAATAGAATATATAGATGCCATAAATATTTTTAAATTTTTGAATATTTTTATTTCTGATTTTGATTTTTTGGTATTTTTGGGATACGTGAAAAAGTTTCACATATAAAATGTTCATTGGGATATTTATAGGTTTTCCTTCAAGTTTAAAAAGGAAATATATGCCTTTTCCCAATTTTTCTATTGCTGTAAATGGTTCCAATAGATTTGGTTTAAACTTTCCTTTCTTATATTTTTATGCATTTGTATTATTTTTATTTTCTTTTAGTATTAGGTCACCCACAACGAAGTCACATGATCAAACCTTTTTTAGTATATTCTCACTTAGTGTGATATTGATAAACTCATAAGTGTTCAGTAGCCTATGTGTATTTTCACTCATTTTTTCTAATTAATGCAATCTCTTTTCATAGTATTCATTATCTTTGATAATGTATTTGAGATAAACATGCAAAGAAGGTATCTCAATCTCAATTGGTAAAATTATCCTTGTACCATATACCTAGGAATAATGTGTAGACTAGGTAGGTGTGTGAACACTAGTGCAATATGCCCATAAATCATACACCATCTGATAGTACCAATTAGTACTATGTCTATCGACCATCTTGCCAATTATATTGAAAATAGTTTTATTGGTTGCCTTTATCTGTCCATTACCCTATGGGTAATAAGGTGTAGAGAAGGTATGCTTAATTTTTTATTCACTACAAAAGCAATTTATTATCTTATTTTTAAATTATGATCCATTATAAAAAAATAATAGATGAAGGTATGCCAAAGTGAAAAAATAATTTTGGTCATCAAAAACATGCATATGTCATCCCCTATGATAAACTCAAGTGGAATTTCTTCCACCCATTTTGTAAAATATTATGTAGCTATTGGTATTAATTTGTGTCCACCAACAAATACTAGGTTTATCTTTATAATCAGAGATTAAAACCTCATAAGGAAAAATACCATGGTTAAATAATCAATTGTAACTCATGTAATGGTAAATGATTCAAATTATTTTATTTCTAGAATTAAAAACATAATTTTTCATGTTAGATGCATTCCTTTTCCATGGTAGGCCAATAATAACATTATAATAATAGTTTTTGGGGCATGGCCCATTCACTAAAATAGCCACCACACTTGTTATCTTGAATTTATAAGCATGCAATGTGAGTTTCATATTTGTTTAAACCTCAAATTAATTTCTCATCTAAATCTAGTTTGGACAAATCATCCAATAATAGTCAAGTGATTCAGATTATAATTTTCACTTATCATTCTACATAAAATGGTCTAGTATATAAGCATGGTATAGGAAATTATAAATATCATTTTACCATTTTGTCTTCTTAAAACTTCAAGAAATAACAAGAATTGATAAACCATCCATTTTATCAAAAGAAATGGAAGGATCATATATTTGTCATATGGTAAAGTCCCTTTGATCATCATTTATATCAAAAGTCATCAAGGATGCCACACATGGAATGAAATCTGCATGGTATTTATCTTAACAAGGAACACTATCAATAGGAAATGTATCAAATTATCTATGATCTTATCCACTATTTATTTATATAGTAAAGGATGTTATTCTTTAGTGTTTTATTGATTGGTAACTTGATTAACAACCAATTTATAGTTACCAAAAACTTTAATGTCCTTTATTTGAAGCTTGTGTGCTATGGATATCCCAATTATAATGGCCTCATATTAAACTATATTGTTTATGTAATAAAAGGATATTATGTAGGAGAAAGGCATGTATTCACCCTAAGGGTGCAAAATATAATGCCATCACCTACCTCTATTCCACATATAGATCTATCTAAGTGCATTATCCATTGATTGAAAAATATATTATATTACTCTAAATCATCACAAAAAACTTTGGAGAGCATGAAATGATCTAGTGAGGGAGTTGTAGCTAATTGATCAACTACATCTTAACCTTTTATTGAGTTTTGGGATTCAAAGTTAAGATCAAACTCTCTAAGCTGTATTACCTAATTTTTAATGCAATCATTTAGGTGTATTTTATTCATAAATAACATTAATGGATCTTATTTATGTGGACTCCAACCACATAATATATCCACAAATCGATATAACACAAACATTTCATAATTTCTTCAATAAAACCCACACATTCTAAGTAAATCCCTCTCTCAAACATACATAATATTAAGCAAGATATCTCTCTAATCTTCAATAATATACCTTTATTACACATAAATTCTTGGAATCACAAGACAATGAGGTTCATCAAGATTATCTTAAGCATATTCTCGACACTCACCTCCCTAACTAAGCATGAATACATTCTTTTATAGAATATCAAGGAATAATGGAGACAACAAAACAACTATGACCCATATTCCACATGGATGAAACATGACCAAGAAGGCCACTTGGAGTGATCATTGCTAAAAACAAAGGTCTTCATTAAAATTTGGCACCACCCTTCACATGTGAAATACTATTGATGAATAGTGAAAGGCTTGTCACATGTGCAAGGTCAAAAATGAAGAGTATCTACTTTAGACAAGATAGGATACCATTATGTGCTTCCATGTCACACCATATAAAATTTCCTCATGTCACCTAAATAATTAATAATAATTATATGACACTTCACCAAGATGAATAGTGTTTGCCACCTCATTAGTGAATAATGACTTAGGAATATTGATGCATCAATAGTGTTTCACACTAAATCATTCTCCTCTGGTTGAAACTAACTCATCTAATGTGAGTTTTCTTGATTGTATCCTTGTCATTTATACTAAATAAAATAAAAACACACCACTTTATTTTTGGGTGATGTAAGATTACCCAAACCCTTGGATGCTCCTACATCAGACACCTGAGATAAATAGCGTGATCTCTTGATCACATATATGGGTTAAGTAGTAGAACCACTCTTTTGGTCATGAAGAGTAATGACCATGGTATCCCCTTAAAATACACCAAGTGCACTCAGATAATATCATTTTTTGTTCTTCAGTTCCAGCATCTACATACTATCCTTGAAAACATCCTCATGGGATCACACCAAATTCAAAATGCCCTCCTCTTCCAAAAACATAATCATATCTCAATAAGCACACATGTGGGATGAATCCCACCATCATAAACTAAAACTAATCACCTTCACTAATATTCTCTGTCATGCATCTTATCCTTCCATGTGAGCTCTAGCCCACCACTAGTCATCCACCTCCACCAAAATCCCACCTAGATTTTTTTACACCTCATCCAACCACACATTAGATCATCCAGAATATCACATAATAATTTTTGTAGCTTCACAAAAATGGTGACCATATCATATGCATCATCAACCCATTCATCACACATTACCATCACTTTTAGCTTCTCACCCATGGTTGAAACAACATTCATCTTCTCCTCCATATTCTCCTCACATGCATTCACTTTCACAAAAACCCAATCTACTATTTCCTTCATGGAAACTTTCAAATCCTCTCCATATCTTGCATTCTCCTCATTTTTTTCATCCTCAAAATGATCTATCAAAATCTCCATATAATCCACTTCCAATGCTACAATATTCCCATCCACACCTTGATTTTCAAATCTATCACATTGTTGAATTTCCATCAAAATCTCCCCTTGTGCACTAGCCTGCACAATTTATTCATCCAATGCTTCCACCATGGAAACATGCAATTGTATTTTTTTCTCCTATTCATTCTCATGCAACCCCTCATGAATGAAATTTTCTTCACTCTTTTGTAACCCCACATGGCTGAAATTTTCTTCTACCTCAAACTCCATCTCTCCATCATCCTTTATAAGTATGTCTTCAATAATGGGTTGCTCATAATATTCTTCCTCTTCACTGATTTTAAAATCATATTTGTTCTCTTAACATGTGAACTATACTCTCTTGTTTTTTTCCATGAGAACATTCTTCTCGCTCATGTTCTTCTCCTTCTACAACTCTCCATTATTGCACTCTTCATTTTTCCATGTAGCTATCTCTCTCTTCAATGCATCCACCTTTCATCTCAAGGAGTATACTATCTCCTTCCTAACCTCTTTTCCTTCTTCATTTTCATAATATTCAACTCTTTCCAAAAAAAATCTAATAGTTTGTCACAAGTCTTCAACTTCATCTCCCATTATTTCTCTAGTGTTACTTTACCATTCTTATTCTCTATCTTCATACCTGCAAAAAAAAACACATTCACATATTCAATCTAGATCTCTACTCTCCATAGGAATCTTACTTACTCTAATACCAGTTGATGTGGCCTCCAACCACATAATGGATTCACAAATCAATAAAATTCATATAACACATAATTATTTCATAAATTATTCAACAAAATACACACATTCTCATTAAATCTCTCTCTCTCTCTCTCACACATACAAAATCTTAAACAAGCCATCTCTCTAAGATTCAATAAGCTACATTCATTACACATACATGATTGGCATCATAAACCAAGGAGGCTCCTCAGGCTTATCTCCAAGCCTATTCTCCAAACTCACCTCCCTAACTAAACATGAATACATTATTCTATAGAATATCAAGGAAGATCAGAGACAATAATACAACTATGGCCCACATCCCACATGGATGAAATATGACCATGAAGACCACTCAGAGTGATCATTGCTAAATACAAAGGTCTTTATTGAAATTTGGAATCACCCTTCACATGTGAAACACTATTGATGAATATTGAAAGGTTTGTCACATGTGAAAAGTCATAAAAGAAGAGCATATACATGAGACAATATAGGCCACCACCATGTGCTTCCATATGAGTCCACAAAAATTCACCCCATGCCACCTAAACAACAAAAAATAGTGTTGTGACACCTCACCAGGATGAATATTATTTGCCACCTCATTAGTGAATAGTGACTTAGGAATAGTGATGCATGAATAGTGTTTTCCCACTATATCACTTCTTTAATTATAACATGAACATCATTATTGAGTAGATAATATCATAGTTTTTGGGTAGTAAAAATAAGTCTAGACATAACTTTTCCATTACATTATATTTATATTCATAAAAAACCAACTAGCGACTGATGTAATAAATTGTGCACTCTTTATGACCATCATTGTATTATGATAATAGGGCCCCAAGGGTATTATGATTGGTTGATAAATAAATAAGTCCTGGTGAATTTGAAATATGAGGAATGCATACTAGTGGTTTTGATAAATATTCTATGATTTTATCAAAACTTTGTTGACAGACATTATCCCATGTAATGTTTGTGTCCTTTTTTATTAAAGCCATGAAAGGAATTATTTTACTATCCAAATTAGCAATGAAGTGCCAAATATCTTGAATTCTAGCTAGAGACACTATTTATGAGTTGTATATCATCTTAGTCTTCTACACTTAACAAATTCATACCTTGGTTATTTCTTTCAATACTAGACCTTTCCTCCTTATGCAAGTCTTGCATCTAATATCTCTTGTGATCCTTATCCTATCTCTTAGTTTGAACAATCTTAGGTTGATTATGTAGGACTTATATCTTTAAAAAAATGCTTAAAACCTTATTGTCTTCCACCTCTGCAATGAACTTGTACTTGTTTTCTTGTTCCATGGACACTAGTGTATTGGATAGGCACTTATGTTGATGCAAGTGTCCTGATCTGATGCAAGATTCCAGTGCCCTAAAATCATATAAATTACAAATTAAACATATTTTAATGGTCGGCCTAAGTGATTTAATGCTAGTTAATTCTCCAAATGGATTGATATAAATACAAGCTCAACCTTCATTCATTCCTCACCTAACACATAATAGGGTAACTTATCAAAACATTCCATCAAACATTTAATATATCAAAAAAATTCTATTTTATCCTATTCTCATATCAGTCATAATAAAAACACATACAGAAGTCTTAAGTACTGATGGAATAGCCCAAGAGAATTATTTTACAAGTTATAAGCTTAGTCATTATTGCACTTGCTTTCTACTTATTGCATGATTCACACACAATCCAACAAATAGGAAAAAATTAAATAAGTATGAGGCCCTCTTCCAAGTATTGGCTATGTAGTAGTGGTCATTGACAAAGGTATATTTGGGGCATCTTGACATAGTGTGCCCACTAACCCATTTTTCACAAGGCATAATTCAAAGGGAAAAAAGAGTGAACCTATGGTTTTGATCAATAAAATGAGAGAGATAGCTTATGTGCAATATCTAAAGACATCATGAAAAAGGTGAAAAAACCCCATAAAGACCCAACTAACAAATTTAAAAGTGGAGTTATATTATGGTTTGGACACCTACATGAATATCAAGACACCATCATCGACATAGGCATCCAACTTTGATGAAAGTGTCTAGTGGTTAAACATAGTTAAAACACATAATGAATGGAATTTAGATCTCTGTTATAGTCTTATGACTATTCTTGGTCATATTCATATTCTTGAATAAAACATCAAATAAGATATATTCTCTCTCACCCTTTAGCCATGTAGTTGTATAATCATTTTTATATTTATTGCATATGTTTAAATTAATTGTATTGTCAAAGTAATGTATTACATTACCTAGATTTGAATATTAAAATACTACATTGAAATAAATTTTATTTATCATGTGTTTATCTTGTGGACTCCAAAAATCATAAAATGTTTTGTGGACCCATATTCTATTTGTTGAGCCAAAACCCAAGTTTGTATGTAAGGTTTTCCCCTCTAAATTCATTTCATATTTATGTATTTACTTTCAGATCTGATATTTTGTGTCTTGCATTGGCCTAGTTTAGGAATGTTTAGTTATATCTTTGTTTTGGTCTCTGTGGTTGTGTGATTTGTGATTTTATCAAAAGTTAAATTCCTTATGGAGTCCTTAGTTAAGGTCCCCATAAATCCCCACCATTTCAATCATTTATATAATATTCCTAATGATCAATGCATTGAATATGAATATCTAATGGACTAACAATAACATAAACAAACCCCTTATTTTGCTTATAACTATGACAATGAAATAACTAATCATGAAAATTAAAGTATAAATTACTAATGAAATGATAATGTAAATTGTTTATATGGTTATGAGTGTGATGATATCCCTGTTGGGTATTAGGAACCTAGTTTTCCTACTTATTCTTTTTCTAATGGTGAAGGGTTTTAAGAGTCACCAATGATGTATTTTTTTAATCCCTTACATAAGGATGATAAAATAGATATGCAAAAGGTAGCATTCATAATGCTATAATTCAAAATGTTGCATGCATACATTCTTTAGTTGCATCAAAAATTGACAATTCTTTTTCTCCTTCCCACAATGCAAATATTGAAATAGTTGAAATTTCTTCTTCCCCATCTAATGATACAAATGTCAAAAAAATTGAATATTCCTTTAATGTCTCCTATGATGCTAATGTTGATTAAATCAAATGTGTGCCTTGTTTTCAAAAATATACTCATGTTGAACATTCTATCTCTACTTTGGATAACTCAAAATGAAAATAGTGAAGTTATTTCTCTTTCTCTAACTTACAATGACCAAAATTCATTTATTAATTCTTAGGCTTCTTTATTTAATGCAAAAATGAGAGTGCATGTGAAATTCATAAGAAAATAGTTCTAAAAGATGAATTGTTTAGGGACACAAATAAAGTTCTAAGTACATTTGCTTCATTTCTTCCAAAGCACAAGTTATGTAAATCAAAGAAAATAAAATTAACTATTGCATGTTCTCTCCCTCCTTTAAAAAGTACAAATGAAAATGAAATTTGCAATTTTCCCTCTCATAATGTTGCAAATAAAGTACCAAACGTTTATTTTCCTCCCTCATTTGCATTTTTAGCTAAAAAAACAAATATTTACAAGTTCTTATTTCTATTCCTATTTTATGTCATGAAGTCTAAGATAAAATTGAACATTGTAATGATAACAGTATCAACATTCATGATTTACAACATGATATATTTACCTACCATGGGTAGTCCTTTACCAAATGATACAACCTATTAATAGAGAATATTTTAGCAGAGCAACCTATTACCAGAGATGTATTTGAGTATCCTTATCTTTTGAACTTTATCATCCCTAAATTCTCCTATTTTGATGGTTAAGGAGATCCTACTATTCATTTTTTTAAATATATACATTCCTTTGGGCATTGGGCCCAAAATGAAAGCTTGATATTAAAGGATTTCCATCATAGTTTAACCAAAGGGGCTCTTGATTAGTTTTATATCCTCCCATATAGTTCATTATCAACATTCAAAAAACTTTAAGATGTACTCTTATCAAAATTTAATCATTGTACCTAACCTAAGTTTCCATTAAATCATTTACAAGTGTTGACACAAAATGAGAATGAGCATGTGCAAGACTATATTATTTGATTTAAGGACACATTATATTCCTTAACCTATAAACCTTCATATTTGGAAGTGCAATTTATATTTAGTAGGGGTATTCTTTCTTCACTTAGAGAAAGATAATTACATAAAGCATGTTATTCATTCGAGACTTTATATTTGGAAGTGCATAAATATGCATGTACCCTAATGAATACATAAACTAAGTTGCCTACTTCTCCACCCAAAATAAAACATGGTAGAAATCATGTTTTCAATGTAAAAAGTAACCTTAAAAGGTTCATGTTGGGGTTCTTGATTTGTACCCTAGTCGAGAATGGGATTGTTCAAGTCCTCTGCTCAAATATAGACCAACATGGGACTAATCCTAGGCTATGGGTATCTTAAAAGTTGATCAAACCTCTGGAGAAGACTAGATTCCTTCTAGATCTATCACCAAAACTAAACTAACTGGGAAAAGGGAGAGAAAAATGGTTAACAAAACATGAAAACATGTAAAGAAGGTGATGCACCAATAATGTGATTATTCATGAACTCTATCTAAACTTCTAACAAACTCTAATGAGATCAGATCTACAACTCTAAATGGTTGTATATGGATTAGTATTTCCTGAAAAGGCTCACCAAATGATCAAAACCTACCTTAGTTGATTATAAAAACTAGTTTAAGGCACTAAATATTCAATGTATCCACTTTATAGCTTTAATCAAATGACATTTAACACTAAACATGACCTGTAAAAAAAATATAATCTAGTAGCCAGGTGATATTAGGATTTGAAAAGGGAGATATTTATACCACATATGCAAATCAATATGACATTAACACCCTATACCATAATCATGAAATCTAAAAAAGAGTCCTTTATTTATCTCAATAGGTTACAAAGATCAAATCTAGGTAGAGTCTAAGCATGCCCAAGAGAGGGATTATCAAGCTATTTATAAGACTTAAAATCCTACATTTATAGAAAAAGGAGAGAGAGGGAACTATGCATTGGAAAAGGACCAATTGATTTTGATGGATTATTACCAATTTCTAGGATGTTAGTGAGTCAGGGTCTTTTTCAAGAAGTCACAATTTTAAAAGGTTTTTTCAAAAAAAAATAATGCTCCATTGATCCCTATTTGGCCACCAGGTCATCACCTTAATACTCCATGCCATTTTCACTAGATCTACTTATGAAGATCATGTATTTTGCCTTGGAGCTAATAGAGTCTTTCTTGGTATATTTTGAATGGTTGGATGTACCTACTTGTATCATAATACCTAAGCATATATCTATTTATATATCGAAAACCAATCATATTATTATTTTTCTTGTAGTTGCATGCTTGGTCTCATTTCAAATACCAAATGTTGACCTTAAACTAAAATAGATCTAAAAGACCAATCCTATCTTAAAGGAGATCTATTGATGATGTTTAGTCCTAAAATATTCACCCTGACTCGACCCAAATCATGCTCAAGTTCCATTTCCTTTGCATTAGCTTACCTAGGTCAAAAAAATTAGCTCTTTAACCTTTGTCAAAAGTCCCTTGGGCTCAATCCAACTTATTGGTTTTTGAATGCTAACTCAAGATGTTGACTCTTTGACCATGTTCATTTTGTTGATATACCTATGCATGGATTCCCATACACGTGCTTGTGACACTCATCTTGACTCAAAAGCTCTTTGGATTCATTGACCAGTTTGACTCATGCATGTTATCTGATCAAGATGTATGATCTCATGCACACCATACATATCCTTGGTCCCACTTTCTTATCAGTCATTTTTCTTCATTATATCATTGATACGATTGAGCATGAGCCCTTGATTTAGTTTAGACCCATCATTTTGTCAGTGAATTCACTCTATTGGATCTTGGCTTGATTATTTCACACTATTGGATTATGTCTAACTTGTAGATATTTAAATTCTTTAACCTAGGGAAATTTTGACTTGGTTGACTTAACATGGATCATTATGTCTTATTTGTTAGTATGAGGGCTCCTATATACTATTAGATCTCAACCAACTTCAAACCTTTTAAGGACCTTTTGAACCCAAATGGTTACTTGCCTTGATTAAAATTATTGTTTGTGTTAACATCATTTGACGTCTATGTAGATGTATTTGATGTCCCACAAACCATAAATTTTAAGAACAGATATATTTTTACACAAGATTTATTTTGACATTCGAGTGAATGTCTTATGTTGTGGGTCCAACTTTCAAGGCTTATAGCTCGAAGCATAAAAGTCATGGAGGCACCAAATTTTAAAGAGATATTCTTGAGACTAAAAGGGATGAAACCATTTGATTTGTTAGTCCCAGGACTCTTATGAGTAAAGATATAAAATGCTCAAGTTGACTGATCTGTTCATTCCCACATGATGTCTTGATGATGGTCTAGTTCATTTGGCTAAGTATGGGAAATTTAGAAAAATCTAACTGAGTAGCCAAACTTTGCATGTGTGTAACTTCATTCGTACTTTGGTAGATGATCTAGAACTTGGTGTATAACAACTAGGGACTAAAATGAGAGAACCCATTTGATCATTTTTTTCCTAATAATTCCATGCATATGATATATGGCCTCTACAAACTACCTATTTAGACTTTCTACTACTTCCATTGAATTCTTGGACTAGACAACATTTGGTATGTAGACCAAAATTGGTCAACATATTTGGCAACATGGCTAGGCAGCATGCCTTTTATGCTTGATAACTTAGACCATGTACATGACCTTTTACTTATAATAGATAACACATATGTTCCATGAATAAAAAAACCTCTTGATTTGTGAAGACAAAGGACTCCACCAAAATAGGGAAGAAAACAACAAAAAGTAGGGAAAATATCCTAAAAAATAAAATGTGAAATTAAAGCACTTATCTAGGAAAAAATATAAACAAACTAACCTAATTAATCATGAAAAAACATGATCTACCTAGATCAAAATGGAAATTAATGAATTTGCTCATTACAAAAGATGGTATAAATTACAAAGCAGACATTTTATTAAACATGACCTTTGAAGAGGCACTCTTTTTGCCAATTAATTCTCTTAACATCTCCTAAAATGATCCATCAACAGAAAACTAGTCACTAAAAAAAAAATCATCTTGCACTTTTGGATTTTCTTTAGGTTGCTTGTCAACTACAACTTTGTCAAGTGACATCTCATCTATGCCTATTTTTTGGATGACCTTATCCTTCTTATCAACTATTGCAAGTTCATCCAACTTTTCAAGGAGCTCTAAATAGTCAACCCAAGCTATATCATGATCTTTAATAGGTGATTCTTGATCAAACTATCCAATATCATGCTCTCCAATGAGCAATATATCTTTACAAAGTTCTTCAACCTCTTGTAGAGATTTAAAATACAGTCGCCAATCATCTTTTTGCTCTTCACTTTGATAAACTTGAATAAGATCATTTTGGAATGTATCTTGATCTTCCCCAACTAGAGATGTTTCAACCTTATTTATAACTTCATCTTGTACCAATTCCTCATGGATTTCCTCCATATCAAGATCAACCTTTTCCTACATACTTGAAGCATCTTCTTTAATATCAGCTAAAATCTCAGTTTCAAATTAGATTTCAAGTGGATTATCAATGTCTAACTCTTCATCATACACACTTGAAGCATCTTCTTCACATTCTTCAAGAACTTGATTTGTAGCTGCAACCTCTTTCTCTATTTCCCAAAGAACAAGATCCTCTTAAATAAGGGAGATGGTGGGAGGGTGATGAAATTAATTTGTTTGAGAGTAAGTATGAACCATGAGAGGTTGATTAGGATCAAATTTTGGGATTTTAAGAGCAATGGAATCATTTAAAAAATCTTGAAGAGGAGGGAAAGATAAACTTTTGATAACTATATTATGCTCCTTCAACATGGCCATTACTTCATCAAGGTCTAAAACCTTTTTTTCCTCATGGACAACTTGAACTTGAGGGGTAAGTGGTGAAGAAAGGGAACAATAACAAGGTATAGCTTCTTGAATAGGCTATTGACTCCAATTAGGAATCTCCATTTTCTCACACTAATCATGGTCAAGAACTTTATGATAATAAGGAACATAAGAAGGCTGGTAAGGAATACAAGAGGGTTCTTGAGACAACCGATCCAATTGAATTTGCTACCTCTCACAAGCCTCTAATTTTACTAATACAAATCTACAAAACTCAAGCCTTTCTTATAGATCATTAAACACATTAAAAAAAGGTTCATTCACTTCCTCATACTAGGAATCTGAACATAATTTCTTTATATGCTATAAATTTAAGCTCCATTTCATCCATTCTCTCTTGGAGACAAGGCTGCTCATGTACAACATCATATCCATATGGGAAAGGTGAAATCTGGTCTTGAAATTGGCATGGTTCATAAGGAAGGTAAGGGTCATGCTCTTGGTAATAAGGATCATGGGAAACTTGATAAGGATCATCATAGCTCTGATAAAACTCTTAGTAATAATGATTTGTCTCATAACAAGGCTCATATGGATCATGACAAGGTTGGTATGATCCGTCATAGGGATGATAAGGAGGTATATCATAGGTATTTCCTTCATATATATCCATGAAAATAACATCAAGATAGTGAAATTAAAATGAACTTACTTAGAAACTACTTGGACTTTTACAAAAAAAATCTTGAGAATTTAAAATAACCAAATTCTTTATGAAGAACACTGACACGACTGTAATTTCACCAAGACAAGATCCAATGAGTCCCATTAGACATGCCAACAATGTTACTAAAACTATAATGAGTCCCATTGGATGTGCCAAAATTGTTACTACAACTACAATGAGTCCCACCATGCATGCCAAAACTATTACTACAACTATAATGAATCCCACCAAGCATGTTAAAACTATTAGGGTTCTATATTTACACCCTATCTAATAAGGGGATTATTCAAGTCCTCTGCTTGAATCTAGACCAACATGGGATTGATCCTAGACTATGGGTATCCTATAAGTGGATTAGACCTCTGGAGAAGGCTGGATTCCTTTTAGATGTATCACCTAAACTAAAACTAACTAGAAAAAGGGAGATAAAAATGGGTAACAAAGCATGAAAACATGTAAAGGAGATGATGCACCAGTAATGCGATTGTTCATCCACTTTATCTGAACTTATAACAAACACTAATGAGATTAGATGTGTAATTCTAAATGGTTACATATACAGACACACACACACACACACACACACACACACACACACACACACACACACACACACACACACACACACGCACGCACGCACACACACACACACACACACACACACACACACACACACACAAGTATTTCACACAAAGGTTCACCAAATGATCAAAACCTAAAGAAATTGATGTGGAGGCCTAGTTCAATGCACTAACTAATCAATGTATATACTTTCTAGCTTTAATCGAATGACATTTAACACTAAACATGACCTACAAAAATAATATAATCTAGTAACTAGGTGATATTTAGGATTTGACAAGGGAGGTGTTTCTACCACATATGTAAATCAATCTAATATTAACACACTATACTAGAATCATAAAATCTAAAAAAGAGTCATTTATTTATCTTAATAGGTTACAAAGATCAAGTTTGGGAAGAGTATAGTCATGCCCAAGAGAGGGATTATCAAGCTATTTACAAGTCTTAAAAGCCTACATTTATAGAAAAAGGAGAGAGGTAACTATGCATTGGAAAAATATCAACTACTTTTAATAGATTAACACCAATTTGAGGATGCTACTAAGTCAGGGTCTTATCAAGAAGGAAAAATTTCAAAGGTCTTTGCAAAAGAATTTAATGCTCCATTGATCCTTATCTAGCCACAAGGTCATCATCTCAGGACTCCATATAATTTTCACCATATCTAATGATGAGGATCATGTCTTATAACTTGGAATCGAAAGAGTCTTACTTGGTCTATTTTGAATGGTTGGATGTACCTACTTGTATCACAATACATGAGCATAGATCTCTTTATAGATTGAAAACCAATCATATTATTAGTTTTCTTGTAGTTTCATGCCTAGTCTCATTTCAAAAACCAAATATCAACCTTCAAATTAAATAGGTCTAAAAGACCAATCTTATCTTTAAGGAGCTCTATTGATGCTTGGTCCTAAAACATTCACCTTGACTCAACCCAAATCATGCTCAAGCTCTATTTCCTTTGTATTAGCTTATCTAATTCAAAAAACCTATCTCCTCAGCCTCTATCAAAAGTCCCATGGGCTTGATCCTGTTTATTAGTTGCCGAATGCTAACTTAGGCTATTGAATCTTTGACCTTATTTGCTTTATTGATCTTGTTGTGCATGGATGCCCATGAGCCATTGATCTTCTACTATGACCCACATTTTTTCCTCTTGTCCTTGAATCATTATCTCTTTGGATTCATTAACCAATTTGACTCAAGCATGCCCTAAGATCAAGATTTACAATTTATATGCACCTTTGACCTCTCTGGTCCCAATTTCTTGTCAGCTGTTTCACTTTGTCAGATCATTGATATAATTAAACATGAGCCCTTAGTTTATGTAATGAACCACTACACCAAAACCTTAAGGCATTAGTGAAATCCACCCATTAAGATCATAACATCCCACCATGCTTTTTAATCCCAATCTCTAGGCTAGATTTATGCTTGTACCACTAGGATCCCCTACATGTACAAGCCCCAGATGAACATTGCCATGCTGGTGTATCCAACCACCCCATGACTTGAACCTAGGTGGAGGCTCTGATACCACATGTAATGAATTGATATACCAAAACCTTGAGATGTTAGTGAAATCCACCCATTAGGATCATAAAAGTTTATCATGGACCCATCATTTTGTCAATGAATTCACTTTGTTAGATCTTGGCTTGATTATTTCACATCGTTGGATTATGTCCAACTTTTAGATCTTTAAAGGCTTTAAGTTAGGGACCTTTTGACTTGGTTAACTCAACATGTATCATTAGATCTTATGTGTCAGTATGAGGGATCCCTCAAACTATTTTATCTCAACCAACTTCAAACCTTTTAAAGACCTTTTAAACCTAGATGGTTACTTTCCTTGATTAAAATTGACATTCATGCTAACATCATTTGACATCCACATGGATGTATTTCATGTCCTACAAACTATAAATTTTAAGCATAGATATATTATTTCTCGAGATTTATTTTGACATTAATTTGAACATCTTATGTTGTAGGTCCAACTTTGAAGGCCTATAACTTGAAGTGTAAAAGTTATGGAGGCACCAAATTTTGAAGAGATGTTCTTTAGACTGAAAGGGATGAACCCATTTGATCTATTGGTCCTAAGACTCTTATGAGTGAAGTTATAAAATCTAAATTTGACTAATCTATTCATTCCCACATGACATCCTAATGATGGTCTAGTTCATTTAGCTAATTATGGGAAACTTAGCAAAATCTGATTCAGGAGCCAAACTTTGCATGTGTGTAACTTCCTTCACACTTTGGTGAATGATCTAGAAATTGGTGTATAGCAATTAGGGACTAAAATATGCGAACCCATGTGATCACTTTTTCTTGAGACTTCTATATGTGTGAGATATAGCCTCTACAAATTTTCTATTTAGATTTTTTGCTACTTCCACTAAATTTTTGGACCAGACAAAATTTAGTATGTAGACCAAAATTGGTCAATAGTTCATAATCAAATTCAATCACCTTCTTTAGAACTAATGATAAAGGTGTTAAAGAAGATAAAGGAACATGCTTATGTGATAACTCTTATAGTTAAACCACGTGCATCTAAAAAATGGAAACTACTTCAGTTTGATTGGTACTGAGATAGACCACATGATATATTGCATACACTATTGGATAAAAAGATAATAAAATTTCCTCCTAATTCTCACCATCCACCACATAGATTTTAAAATGTATAGGAAATTTTTTTTCACTTACCATGGTATGAATGGGCATGGATATAATGATGGTTTCGCTCTCAATTGAAAGCTTACATAGTTGGAAAATCAATGATTTATTGCACTTCATAAATATATATTTATATCTCTTTAACATACTTACTATAGAGATTATTCTAATTGGGTTGATACATCCCATGATGCTCCTTTTAAAGAACACATGGTCCATCGACCTCTATAAAATATAGTCACTAGTAGAATTCCTTCTCCTAATGTATCTACACAATAGATTTGGCTACCTAAAATAACACATACATATACATGGGATATATCTATAATTGCATCAGTGACAATGATAAAAAAAACAAAAAAAACTAGAGGCCTCATTACTAGAAGATAATTATAGTTGATCTTTCTTGTTTCCAACCATTTTTAATTGCATATGGTGATTGATTCATTATTAAAAAAAAATTGATTAAATTGAAATATCTCATAACACTATGAAATTTACCATATGCAAACATACATTATGAAAACAAATTCAATAAACTTAAACACAATGAATAAAGAAATAAAAATATGCTTTCATGTGAAGTAAGAATACCAAAGGACCATGATGCAAATTTTTAATTATACTATGCACCATATGAATATATCAAACACACCTAAACAAGTTCCTATTACTTCTAATTCAAATAAAACACAATAGCATGATAGATTATACAATGAAAAATATTGCACCTATACATGCTCCTTGGCAGTACCACCCATTTATTGCACCAGGTTCCTAGAGGGGAGCTACCTCTGAACATCCATTGGATGAGATCATAAGATATTTTTTCTTTACACATATTTCAAAAATACCAAAAAAAATATATTTAAAAATACAAAAATATTTCCAATGTTTACATGTTTTATTAGATCATAGGTATACATGTTTTTAGTTACATGTTAGTAGATGGAATATTAACATTTTCTATATGCATGTGTTCCATGCATCTTTTGAGTGTGATTTATGAATACATAGATATATGATCTATGCACTTCTGTATATTGGTATTTCCCTCTACTCACATCACTAGGACTTTGGATCATCCACCTCTTTGATCATGATACTTGAAGGTTATATAATTTTATTATCACTTTACATTGTCATGTTTGAGCTTATTATGTACTTACACATGCCTTTATCCATATTTCTATCTTATACTCTATACTTGATATGCTATGTATTTGAAATTTTTTTATAACACATTTTATCCATCGATTAATAAGATATGTTTATGCTAGTTGATTATTCTTTCATTTATGCACTTACTTGGTTGTTGTGTTATTGTCTTACGTGTTTGAGCATTTGAATATACTCCATTGTTTGTGACACCCATGCCTTTGTTTTCTTCTTTGACATTTGATATGTTATTGATTTTTATGTGTTGACATTTGAACATGTCATATCTTTCTTTATGTAAATTAGACTAAGTCATGTATATTTGATTGTATGGCATTTAAACATACCCCTTATTTGTAATCTCCTTGGATTTTTGCCTTTTGACTTGTTTTTTAGTGATCTTATATGTGTGTTTGATTTGCTTGTTTAGATTATATTATCACTATCTAGATGGTGCCATGACATTTATCATGAACCTTAGAACTTGATGTGATCAAATTCTATGTGATACAATGATACATCTACCTATACATGTTCTCATATAAACTACATGGTACATTCATAATTTATATGATTATCTCATCCTTTTGAGGTGAGTTAACTACCATATTCTATTCTTACTTCACCTAAAATTAGGGGAGGAGTTTCAATGGGTTCATGTCATAGAGTCATGGATTACACACACTATAAAGCTAAAAATTTAGTGGGTGCATGTTATATAGACTTAGATTCCACACATTCATAATTCTTAGATTTAGTAGGGGCATGTTTTGGAAACATGTTCTTTACACTTATTCAATATTCAACACACCCAAATTACCATGGGTGCATATTTTGGAAACATGTTATACACATCATCACTTATATTATTTTAAATATTTCTCCATATATATTGGGGGCATGCTTTGGAAGTATGATCTCCACACTTACATAGTTTATGAATTGGCCAAAACACATAGTTATATGATTCAGATACACATTTGTGGAATAATTTTATACATTGGTACCATTTTTATACACAATTTAAACATGAGACATATCTAAGGTTTATATGTTATGCAATTTATGCCTAATATTATAAAATCCAAATCAATTTTAGATTATCAACACTCTTAGGTATTATCACCACCCACTAAGTTGGAATTTTACGAACTATATTGAGCTAATCTACTGCAATAGTTAGTTCAATTTTTGGTATAATTTAGATTATTCAATCATTAAATATTTCCATGTTTTTATATTTGAATTTATTGTATCATTTAGATTCACAAGTTTGATAGTGTGGGTTGACTTGGTTCACTTACACTCACCAGGTTATAAGTATGATTGAGTTGCACAATTGAGCTAGTCTCAACTTCTAGGTGTAAATTCATCTTTACTCCAAGGTTTGAGGCATGTTCCATCCCATATTTCTCTTTAAATATCCTTATATATATGCACTTCCTTTATATATTTGTCTTAATCTGAATTTTAGTGATTCATAATTATACATCTTTCAAATCAAGTTACCAATAGGCAAGATGGTTGCATCAATACATAGGTGTACTCTTAAAACTTATTATTTAAATGTAAATAATTTCAAATGTTTTTAATTAATATTATATGCATTAATTATGTACTATAAATTCATCTTGGTTTTAGGTTAGTCAACAAAAAATCACTCAAGAAGGACTCAATAAAAATCAAGGTGGGTTATACACACCCATGTATGCATTCTTTTCTTTTAAAATAGTAATTTCATTACTAGATAAAAGTGGGGAAAATGTAGAGACTATTTATTAATTATGTAGCACCTTATTCTTATACACTTGGAAAAATTAGACCTTGGTTATTATTTTTATTTATAGACTTCTTCCTCTTGAAAGTCTCACATATACTCTCTTAGGCCCCTTGGGCTATCTCTTAGTTCGACTAGTCTTATGCTTATGGCATAGGCTTTATATATTTCCTATAATAATTAGAACTTTCTTATCTTTCACTTTTATAAGTTCTCATCCTATGCCTACTTTACTATTCATTAGACACTAGATTCTTAGATAGACATTTGCATCAATGTTGGTGTCCTACTCTGACACAAGATTCTAGTGCCCTAAAGTCATATAAATTACAAATGAAACATATCTTAATGGTCAGCCTAAGTTTATTAATGTGATTTATTTATCCAAATGGATTGGTATAAATACAAGATCAACCCTTATTTATTCCTCACATAGGACAAACTAAGTCAAATTATTAAAGTCATTCCATTAAGCATTAAATTGATCAAATCTTTCCTATATTTTCTTATTCTCATATCATTCATATGACTAACACATACATAATTATGAAATACTAAAGGAGTATCCCAAGAGATTGATAATACAAATTTCAATCTAGGTAACTATTGTAATTACTTTCCACATATTGCATGATTCACATATAATCCAACACATAGAGGATAAAAACTTAAGTCTAATGCCCTCTTCATAGTATTGGATATGTAGGTAACACTCATTGATACATGGGTCTTTGGGGTTGTTTGACACCATGTGCCCACTAACCCATTTTCCCATGGCATCATTCAAGGGTAAATAAGAATGAAACTAGGGTTTTGATGAATAAAATTAATAATATCATATGTACAATACATAAAGACAACAAGTATAAAACACTACCTTATAACATCATAAGTTAGTTAGATTGGTTGGAAGTGGCATTTCAATAATGGATTTTACATTTTTAAGATTAACTTTTATTCCTCACTAAGAAATAATGTTCCTAAGGAGATTTCATGTAGACAATTATAAAACACATTTTTGGGGATATAATCAAACATTAAATTATTTTAAACATTCAAATATTTGTCATAAATTAGTAGCATGGTCTTGGCAATGTTTAGATTTTGCAAGTAAATCATTAACAAAATCCTCAATAGTTTTGTGAATAAATTCATGAAATATATGAGTCATGTCCCTTTGGTATGTGGATCTTAAAATTTCAAGTTAGAAAAGGCACTATCATATTTCAAAATGTATCCCATGGTATGTTAAATTACATCTTTTCTTGATTTATAGGGTTAATTTTAATTTGATTATAGCTAGCAAAGCCATCCATAAATAAAAATGTTTTATATATAACTATAGAATTGATAGTATTGTTGATATTAGGTAATTTAAACTAATATTTTATAAAATCCATGTTTAAATCTTGGTAATAAGTGCAACATCTAATATCACCATAAGGTTTTGTAATATGTATAACATTCAACACCTTTTCAGAATGTGCAATATTTTTTATAAATCTTGCATCTAAGATTTTTAGAATTTCATATTTTACTAATAATTATAATCTGGGATAAATATTATGAATATTTTATTTAAATTGATTTATGTAAAGGTAAAATAATATATTATGCATTTTCATTGATTGATCAATCCCAAGCATATTTGAATAAGCCCAAGCAAAATGTTTGATAAAATCATGAAGAACTTACCTATATGATTTTATTTCATCCTCTTGCATCATTATAATAAGTAGAATTAATTTAGTTTCCTTAAATATTCTATAATTATATATGACTTTTTATTTATTTATCAAAGTAGACCTCTTTGTGATAAATGGTTCGATGTTTCATGTTGGAAATTAGTGTCATTTCTCTCACTAAAGTATGAAAAGATGTGGCATGAAGAAACATATTATTATGATAGACATAAGGTGGATCCTCATATGCCCATAACTAATCCAATAATTATTCATAATTTGATAGATCATCCAACATCAAAATGTTTGGGGTAGCAGTTTCATCGATTAGATGAGAGATGGCCAATTGAAGCTTAGTTGTAGAAGTATGCATACATTATTTTATGGCCTTTTTAAAACAAGTGGTACTAAAATAAATTTGACAGTGACTAAAATATTTTTTAAAAAAAACTAAGCCTTGATAGCTTTTATTATTTGTAGATAAGATAGGTTGAGTTATGCCTTGTTCAATTTTACCTAATCCTTTTCTTTTATACCCATGTTTAAACAAATATCAAGATTGTAGGATTGCAATAATAGAATATCCTTTTGTTAGATAAATAAGAATGGTTGAATGGATTATTATTTATTATATAGGTTTATATTAATCCCTAATAATTTAATTTTAAGCTTGTATGAAAAATAGATGGATTTGCATATATCTCATGTATCCAAGGCCATCCCAAATGAATATTATAGTTCAAATCGTTTGGCGTAACTTAAAAAAAAAAGGGTAATAAATGAGGAACCATGGTAATAATTAATTTTATTTTATCCCAATACATCTCATGAAATATTATAAAATCCCTTGATTCTCATATTAGATTGTTCCAAATCTAAAGGTTCAATGCCAATTAGAGAGAGAAAATCTATGTTGTAAATGTTGAGGCCTAAACCATTGTCCCCAAAAACTTATTTTACTATATTATTAAAAAAATACACTTGCATTTAGAGTTTAAAAAAGCTATTTATAATATTTTTAGGTGGTAAATCCTCCTTTTCAAAGGACATGTTATGCCCAATCCACTTAATGGATCTGAAAACAAAAGCCACATATGCTTGTTCCACATTACAAGGTAGTATGGCTATATGCAATGAATCCAAAAGGTGTTATAATAAAAATGACTAAGGGGGTTGGGTGAATAAATATTCAAAATACTTTCTTTCAATTCTACTTAAGTATTTATGAATATTCATTCAAGCATGGGAATCAAGTAATGCATAAGCAATCAATTTTACAAGGATGAAACATGAGAACACAAGATAACACAACATATGTTTGGGAATCCATAAACATGATGAAAAACCATTGATATATAAAAATTTATGATATTACTATAATATAAATATCAACTTTAGTGAATCACCCACTTTACATGGAGCACCAACCCCAACTAACTAAGCACCAACTCAACTAGGCTTTAGCAAGCACCCATTTGCAAGGAGGAACCAACCCCCTAGATGAATCAAAACCAAATAATATAAATGAAAAATTTGATCACATTCATTAATTTTTTTCTCATATGGCATATTATTATCTCCTTCTTTATCTCTTCTCTCTCTTCTATTCCTCTCAAACTAGTCTCTAGCCTTCTTTGTTCAACTAGCCCTCTTCTTGACATAATTAGGTCATATGACCTTGATTATGATGTACAAAACCTATATATAACATTAATAATATATTATCTTCACTCATATGATGTTATTCAATACCTTATTTATATCTATAACATATTATTCTACTTTCTTGCACTCTTCCACACAAATAGGCCTAAAATTACCTAGTATTTATACAAGTCCCTTGTACATATCCTTCTTAGTCGGAAAAAAATTATTACCCTCTTAGGTTTTACATAAAATTGATCTTATTATATCTAATTTACATAAATAAATAAAAATTTGCGTCCCTTTAGGTTTGACATATCTCAATTAGGCCTTATTTTAGGTCTTATAAAGACATAATCCCATTAGGTCTGTTCCAAGACACATTACACTTTGTCTTCCATGGACCACTTAAAAAAAAATTATATGGTAGGAAAAAATATTATTCCATTAAAATATACCCCTTCTAGGCTCATATTTTTTTCATGACACTTTTTATCTCAAACCACTACTTGAAGCACACCATTAGTATTGTTCATATTAGGCCTGTGCATACTTAGAAAGTCAATTTTGAATAACTGAAGTAAAAACATAATTTTTCAAAACAAAAATGGAAAAATATAATATATAAATAATATATATGACCTTAATATTATCACCATATATTTTATACTTCACAACTTGGGTAAAAATTACTCAAACCCTTCTCTGCAAGTAACCCTCTTAGAATTGTCAACTAGCCTCAAAACATAGTCATACAAACTTGATCTTTATCACCTAAAAAAATAATTTATATGTCATATGAAACATTAAATAGATTATTTTACATCTCTTTATCACTATAAACTATAAATATTACAAGGTATAATTCCAAATATTGGTCTTGCAGACCAATCTTTTGTCTTCAGTATACATAGTCAAACTTGAACCAATCAACCCATTTTGGATTTACCATTTCAACTAATTTAATTGAATAAAAATATTATAAAAAACATGGATATTACATTAATTTTATAATAAATAAAATAATATTTATTTTATTCTTCATCTTTAGGTAAAAAGCCTCTAACTCATCACTACAACTTGTTTACCCAAATCTCCCAGTTTATCTTCAAACACAGTCATGGTGATAATGACCTTCAAAACCTATGTAGAAACTTTCAGATACTTTATATTAATGTTTATTATCTTAAAATATCATTATATAAATCTAAAATTTATAGGTAACATGATCTAAAAATATTGTTCTTGTAGACAATCTCACAACCTTACACCGTCATTGCCCATCTTCACTAGACATGTCAACTTATGAGCAAAATTTTCATCATATCCACTGACCTTCAAAACATCTATACAACATGAAAATGTATTAAAATTATTTAAAAACCTCTCCAATCACTTTTATTAATCCCTAATCCATGATATCATATCCATAATCAACTTCTCACTTCTGCCTAGTTTTCTCACTATCTAAACCATTAAGCCTGTTATGGACTGGCCAACTTGTAAGACTAGTTTCACACTCCTGAGGGATAGATAATAATAATAAACCACCATGTAAATAATTTTATATTATAAATATTCAAACTTCATCCATTTATCAATTTTGACTTGGTCAACTCTAACTTCTATAATAAATCTCTGAGAAATAAGGCCTTTTCTATAGGGTCCACTCACTCACCTAACAAACCAATCATATGTGGGGGTGAATAGGAGAGTTTAATACAAGTTCCAATAATTTAATTATCCTTTTCAAACCATTATTATAACTTTATAGAAATTAATTTCTCATTGGGTTATTATTAGGGTTCTTTGAGGGTTTATACCATCTTCCAGTCTTAATGATCATTCATAAAGCTTAAACCCTCATTGAAAAAACCAATACTTGAAAATTTGAGATATTACCCTTATCCATATAACATGAATATATTATGTTCCCATTTATAGGTTACATGTGCTAATGAACACTTGAAATTTCTTCTCAGGTTGAGAACCCTTTGTTATATGCACACGAGAGGCCTCAAAACATGTTTTCTTTCCTTAACCTTCAAATTTTGACCTAAAACTTGGTAAAAATAGTTTAAATAGCATTAAATACCAATATAAATTCACACATACTAACAATTTCCTTGTAAATTGATCATGATACCTTATTTGGGTACCATCTCTCTCTTTGCTCTCTAGGCCTTTAACCTACAAGTCACATTAGGCCTTGAAATTGACCTGCTGGCCACTATTGAAGATGTCAAAAAATAATATAAATGTTCTTAACCACTACTATAAATTATTCATATGCCTTGACAATGATTCATGACATCTCATAAGGCTAGGTAGGGTTTAGAACTAGTCTAGTTTCATGTTAGGTATGTATACCTTGCCCTTGTAGGCTTACCCTGAGACTCACCTGAGTGTTCCAAATCCTAATAAGAATTTTTAAACAAATTTATGTAATGTATTATACCTTTGTTAATTCCTTTTACTAGGCCACCAGTCTCATACCTTGTAACAAGGTCTCTTCACACAATGACCAATGTTATAACTAGGCTTCTTAATCACTTGAAACTTGAAAACTAACCTTAAGACACCCCTTGATGATTATACACCTTGATAAAATTCATTTAATTATCTTAAGATAGTATCATGCCTCTATACATACCTCTTCTTTCTAATCATGCACATGTGCGTGATATGACTATGTTTGTCATGACTAGGCTACTCAAAAACCTTGTATTCAAGGACTGGTATTCAAACATGCTTACCTTGTACTGAACCTTGACATCAACCTAAGAAGAATCATTAGGTTACCTTCAAATTATATCTCAATTATAAAGACAATAAATTTCATTAAAATTCTCTCTTGTCAAATGGCTTCTTTGTCATAGACCACTTCACCATGCATCTTTACTAGATGTACCTTGGCATCAATGACATCAACCTTGAACTTGACATCAAAGACAATGCTTATCAACCCCCCTTTGTCATTGATGGAAAAAATATTCTTCAATTTGATCACTTTCATCTCTCCCAAATTGGTAAAACTCCTTTCTTGAACTTCTTCCCCCTTTGACATTAATGACAAAGGGTCTTCAACAATCTAACATCTAGAATCACACCTTCCTACAACACAGTTATGAAATAACACAGGAACATGCTCCCTATTAATTCATTCATACCTACTTCAAATGAAATCATATCACAAGTACACTTCTCAACATGGATCAGGCTTAGTCACAGACCTAAATATATCCACCTCAAACCAAACAACCATCATGCTTCTGCTAACAAAAAAGTGTCTTCATAAAGCCCATTTAAGTTACCCCTTACCATAGAGCACTAAAACAACACTTGTTTAGGAGATTCCCATATCTCCATTATTTCACAAGATTGAATGTATTTCAATATCCTTTTAGGCTTGATTGGTACTATAGGTTTGATCTCTTCATCAATCATTTGATCATCAATGTGAGTTGATAATAGGCATTCTTGACTTGATTTTACATTTGAAGCATGCTCTATCATATCAATTAGTCTACTTGATCTTGTAGACTAATCATGACTCATCTTCATTATCTTTGGTTTCCATACATTCATTTTCCTTCTTTTTTACATTCTAGGAGTTTCAAACTTCTTATTTTGACTTGATGGCCTTCTAAATTTATTAGGATAAAATAGTGTAATATGTCCTACCTTATGACAACCATAGTAGACCACCTTATACATACCCTTTTACTGATGTGAATTGTGACTCCTTCCATATTTCCATGAGTACTCATTCTTGGAGGGTCTTCTACACTCTTTTTCTCTATGACTAAACTGATTACACTAAAAATAGTAACCATTGAATGAATTTTCATACCTTATAGTATTGGGTTGTTTCATAGGTCTTTTCATGTTGATATTTTTGTCTTCAATAGTCTTATCCTTGATTTTAGTTTCCTCATTTTGGTCTTATTTGAAACCAAGACCTGGCTTGTCACTTGCAAACTTTTGACTACTCAAAATATCATTTAAAGCCTCAATGCTATTTTCAAAGTTCACAAAGGTCCTCACCTTGATATATTCTTGATTCAACTCATATTTTAAGGATTCCACTTCAGTTTTATACCTGATGTATTCTTCCTCTTAATCCTTTAGTCTTGCATTGACTACCTCCATATGTTCCTCAAATTTACTAATGATCTCATCATACTCCTTAGAAGTGTTACTTAGTCTTTCCTCAAACAAGACAATATGTTCCTCATAGTACTTAACTAATGATCATAGTTTGTGATTATTTATCCTTTAAAACTTCAAATCCTCTAAGGGACTTACCAACTCTACCTCAAGGTTCACTTCAGATTCTTCTTCATTTGAATCTACATCAACCATAAGGCCTTTCCCATTTGAAGAACCCTCATTGTCTCATTCTATGGCCATAAACAAGGTTTATTATTATTATTATTATTATTATTATTATTATTATTATTATTATTATTATTATTATTATTATTATTATTATTATTATTATTATTATTATTATGATGTTCACATTCATTACTACCACCATCAATATCATATTCAATTGAGTCACTTAAATCAAAAGAATTATCTTATTTAGTATAGAATCTCCTCTTATTCTTAAAAGTTCCTTTCTTACCTTCATACTTCCTGAACTCCTTATTTTTATCAGGTTTATAGGCCTTCTTATCATATTCATGAGGTTCATGATGTTCTCCATGCTCAATATTATCCTTATTAGGACACTTGGATACAAACTAACTAATATTTCCATAATTAAAACATTTTAAGGCAAACTTGTCCTTGTACTTCACTGAGCCAAACCTCAATTTCCTTAAAAACATGGATATTAGTTGATCATCATCAACATCTAAACATTATTCATCGTTGACCTTATTGGTTTTTGATTTCTTCTCAACTTTAAAAGTTGTTTCCTTCTTGGGAGGTCTTCATTCATAGATAGTTTTCACTAGATTTTTTACTGGTTGCATCAGTTGGTGGAATAGGAGGAACACTATAACCATCCATAACTGACTACCAGATATCATGACCTTGAGAATTAAAATATATTTTCATCCTAACATCCTAAAATTCATAATTAAATTCATTGAATAATGAAGCCTTATTGGTACAAAAACCACCTTGAGCTTATTGTCTAGACATTCTTGCTTTCAAGATCTCCTTTAGGTTTTTAGAAAAGCTTCAAATGACTTGGATTTAATACCAGATTTTGGAAGAAAAATGACTGAGAGGGGGTTGAATCATTCTTCAAAATCATTTATTTCAATGCCACTTAATTATTCATGAACATTCAATCAAGAATGTGTGTTTTAGTGAATTTATGCTTAAGTTTTAAAGGAGAGAAAATAAAATCGATATAGATATGGTTGAAAAAACTATTTTTTGTACACACGTATGAATTATAAGACTATGAATAACTCATTTTTGGATCAAGAGGATGACTTTTAGATAAAAAAGCACTAAACCAAATTTTTTTATTAGATAAATAGTTTAGTGGATTACCTAGCAATAACTAGATCTTAGAAGTAGGAACTTCCTTAAGGACTATCAATCCACACATTTTAAATAATTAAATTCACAATAAAAAAATAAAAGGTACTTGCATAAATGATCAAAGGATACTCAAACTGAACACAATAATTATTACTAATAAATATGTTAGAGATGATTAAAATAAAAATTAAGCTAATAATACTAATGCTAGGGGTTGGGGTCTACTTCAAAAACTCAAAAGGGGGTCTGTGAACAAGCAAGAACAAAAACAATTAGGTCTGGTTATGTGTAAGTGAGTGAAATTTGTTTGCTAGTTTTCACTACCAAAGTGACCATCAATGTTTAGACAAACCGTCAGTGGTTAAGGTGACCATCAAAGGTTAAGGTGACCATCAGTGGTTGGATAGATCATCAGTGATTGATTCAACCATCAATGGTTATTGTGTGAAGATCTAGGTTGGTTAAAAGGTTGATTGATGAGATCTCAAAGATGGATTCTAAGAAGTGGGTAAGACTTGGGTTGATTATGAAATGGAAATAAAGTAGAAGAATATTGAAAAATAAGTACTTGTCTTTCCAGAAGTTGATTGGATGATGGTTGAGGCAGTTCACTTATTGGTGGAACCTAACTTGATTATGATAGGGTAACAATACTTGAGATCTTGATAAAGAAATATGTAGCAAGTCAACTCTTTTTTATAATTGCTAGATTTTTGATGACACTGATTGACCTATAATAGAAACTCTTAGATACACAAGCTCTCGATAACAACTATAGATGGATTTCACCTCCTAGCTCCTCTCTTTTTATAGGCACAAGTAAGAGGTGGAAGTTAAGGTTCAACTAGGCTATCTAATTATAAATTATCCATACAAAAGCTCACAATAGGATTTAGATAACTTATACCTAGAAAAGAAAAATGGGTGGTTTGCATGATTTTGGTTAAGTAGGTGGACCTTGACCATAAATGGTCAAGGTGAAGGTAAAAAGGTGGGTAAAATCTAGATTGAGTTAGTTAGGTAAACTGAGTGTGGTTGGTCCTGATTAGTCATCAAAGGTTGAAATTGGTCCCAAGGGGGTCCTAAGTAGTCCAGGGGTGTTTTTGACATTTAGAATCACAGTGTGTAGATTTTTGATGTCTACATTTTGCCCCTTTTTATTATGTAGCTTTGAATCAACAAGCTGTAACATAATAAAAATAGATTGCTAGTCAAAAGTTTGGTTACCTCGAGTATGGGAGGAGGTATTCCCCCCTTGAATCAAGATTTGATGAGGAATAATAGAATTAGGTATGTGTTTGATAAGTGGTAAGAGGTGGGTGACAAGAGGGTTATGTATTTGAAATATAAACCTATGCATAAAATGTGACTAAGTACGATAGTCAAGATCACATAAATATTAAAGTTGCCAATGTTGGTAAAAATAATAATGGTTGGTGCTAAGAAGGACAAGTGATAGGTGAACCACATGACTAGATGTAGGTGTGGTGGTTGGGAACACTCATAGATGCAAGTATCCTAGGTAGGTTTAGTGTTTCCATAGGTATCTAAGGTAGGAAGTACTCTCTTGAAAAATACAAATGGGTCAAGTGCCATGGGTATCTGAGGTAAGAAGTGCTTCTAAAAAGAAAAAAATGATCTAGTTGAGCGTTAGGTGGTGCAAATGCAAATGGTCAACATGGTAAAGTTGATTGGTATGGTCAAAGGGACCAAACATGGTATTCACAAAATATGTGAAAAAGTGGGTGAAAAATGATCAATGTCGAGGTGGATGTGGTCTAATGGTGGGCTAGAGAAGGGTAATTTCTAAATGGTGACACCTGGGTTGGTTGCTAAGACACATTATAAATGGGTGGGACCCTAAACATTGATGATTAAGGGCTCTAAATTTTGATCATTGATGGTCTCCCTGACCATTGATAGTCAAGATAAAACCCTAAAAGCATGGAATATAAGAACTAAAAATGAAATTTCATTTTCGCTTTTAACATTTTAAACCTCTGTGCTTTCTAGTGATTTATTGCTTTAGCATTTATCTAGAAGAGTTGACTAAGCATTTGGGTAAGGTGTAGGTTTTTGATTGGTGAGAGGTATTTTCTAAGCTAATTTATAGAGACTAGTGATGTAGGGTAGATGAGGATGTGGCTGAGCAATAGGACACAAGCTCTGACCTTGATAATGCTCAAGGAATGAGGTAGGGGTTACTTTGAATTGTTAACTTAGTTGATTAGGTCTACTAATTGGCTAAATTTTATTGTTTTGTGGTTATTTTGATATTTATGTTGACTTTGGTTCATGGTTTATGCTTATGAGATGGTTTATGATGTTAATTTGTAATTTTATGATATTCATGATGTTATTTTGGTTTGTGTATGATGCTTAGATAGTGATAATGATGTACCTAGTTAGGCATGTGATGATATTTATGGTTGGATATGCTATATGGTATGCCAGACTTTTAAATGAGTATATATTTCATTAGATTTAGACATGTGAAAAATAATGGTTGGTTTCTCTATTTCTTATGATATCTATGATTCTTTGCTCATGCTTGTGATGGTAATTATTGTGGTTATTGTTATGATTTATGCTTTGGATTATGATTATGCTTTGATTATGCTCTATTGACAATTTGATTTAAATAAAAACACATTAGGTAGATTTAATCAATAACACAAGGTAGATGAAAAACAAAGATAACCAATAGACGTGTTGTAATGGAAAGATCAACTAGTCACAATAGGATAGGAAGAGGGCATGATGCTTCTTTATTGATGAGGACTAGAAAACAAAATCAAAGTGGATTGACTTAATGAACTTAAGCCCTTCAAATGCTTCTCATGTGTGTCCATTAGTGGGTTAAGAAGGTGTCTTGATCACAAAGTGTCAAATGAGCTCAAAAATCCCTTGCTTGTGATTTGTGAAAGGGAGATGGGTGAAAATAGAACCTTCTTATGAGACTAGCATGCCACTTTCGTAGGTTTCCAAAGAGGTAGTAAAAATAAATCTATGTCAAATTATGTAGACTTATCATTGCGATAAGTTTACTTATGAGATCTGATTGTAGATTTCACCTTATTATGATATTTTGAGAGCTGATTGTAGCTTTCAAGATTAGTTTCTTTTTTGTGATAGTGATAATGGGTCTTTTATTGATTGAGGTATATAGGAAGTTGATTGATGTAGGAAGCTTTCAATAAATTGATATCAATTTTAAAAATTCTTGCTAAGCCATACTTTGAGGGATTGGTCTAAGTTTATGTGCTTTGCTTAATGCTTTTGATAGTTATCCTTTGAGGGAATAGTCCACCTTATGTTTTGGAAATTTCAAATAGATTTTTAATAGTTATCCTTCAAGGGAGAAATCTATGAATGTTAAGAATGACCCATGATTTGTTTCTGACTTTTGATATTGATTTTTCTTTTGACATAAACTTGTTTAAACATGATCCAGGGGTTACTTTTATGAATTTAAAACTTAAGAGCACAAGAAGATTGATAATATGTGAAGAGGTTTAGGTGACAATGATCATGGGAATCCATCCTATGAAGGTGTGAAAAGTACCATGAGAACTATGCCATGGGTAGAGATATGATAGCCATTGTTTAAGATAAGGATATGCTGGTGATAGATAATCACATGATTTAGTTGTAATTAATTTCCCCTATAATAGGGAGATAGAATGTGGGTGGATAAAAATGAATGAGCTTATGTTAAACAAATGTTGAACATGATCCTTCTTCATAAAATAATAGATGTAGATGCGAAGCATTGAGGAGTTCAGGTTATGAGTGGCCTTCGAGAGAAGGAAATTGATAATATCCTAATCCATAGTTATGGGTTATGATATAAGGTCTAAGCCAATTGAAATCAAATTTTCCCTGCTTCCTTTTCTCCATATTGGTGATATGTTGATTTTCCTTCAAGATGAGATCTCTGATATTGAATTCTCATAATTTCAAGTGTTTATTGTAGGCACTCTTAATGCATTCTTGACAGACATGGAGATGGGTAAGGTCTTATAAATAATTCTCATCACGTAGATCAAGCTAAGTTAAATGGTGCTAATGATAATCATCCTCAAAAAAGAGCTCTTGAAAAGATATGTAAAGAGAGGGGATTTGGACTTTAAGAGGCAAGATAACCTCTATTACAAACACAAAGAAAAATGGGGTAGCACCTATAGGGATTCTAATGCTATTATGATATGCCCACAAGGCAAAGAGGATGTGTAAATTCCAATCTCAACTAGATGTACTAAACATTTTAGTTAGCATGTTATTAAGAGTTTTGTTAGAGGCTTCTACCTATCCGTTTTCTTGTGGATGATATGGTGACCAAAAACTTATCTTAATACCAAATATGTCATAAATACCTTGAATATTCTTATTTGTAATGGATTTACCATTGTTAGTGATGATCTTATGGGGAACATCAAAGTGTCAAATGATGTGATGGGTGATGAACTTGATAATCTTTTCTACTTTTTTGAAGATAAGAGGAATAGCCTCCACCCATTGAGTGAAATATTTGATCATGATAATGATATAATGGTGCCATTATGAATAATGGGGTTAATTTCACAAATAAGGTCTAAACCCCATTGTGAGAAGGGAAAGAAATAAGTGGTGTTTTAGTATTTTTATGATTTTTTAATGTGGACTAATTAGCTACTAAAAACAAAGTATAAGCAGGGTTTATAAGATTACTTGGAGATATGGATGGTTGGTTGTGCACCATAGATTAAGATTTGTGGGAACTCCTTTTGGATAGGGAGGAATGACCTATAAATCAAACTAACTCATAAAAAATGGATTAATAGAAAGATGAGTGGGCTACCTGGTTACAAACTAGTCCTAAGAAGTGACATGCTTTTTTAGATGGATGTCAGAGCACTGTTTTCAATTAAGAGAGGAAATTTAAAAAAAAGATAAAGATTACAAGATATAAATGATGTAAAAGATAATTTGATAAAGATAGATTATTATGGATTATTCAAGATAAAAGATAAAATATACAAGATAATAGATGCAAGTATAAACAACACCAAAATACAACTTAATAAAGATAAGATAAATGCATTATTCAAGGACAAGACATATAAATGCTTTGATAAGTTTTAGTAATGGATATCAATATATTTGGAGAGATATTTAGAAAATAGAATGAAGATTATGTAGGCTTTAGGGACTAAGATTGTTATGAAAATAGTTTGCAAGAATGTTTTCAAAATTTAGTAGGGATTGATGATGACCTTATAAGATCGATGTCAATTCAGATGGATCGATGTCGATTCTATGTAAAATGCTAAAATTTGAAAATAGAATATAATAATGACTTGTATTATTAATAAAATAATTAAATTTGAATGTAAAATAATGATAGATAGCCATAGAATACTGTAGATTTGAAATATGAATGAATTGAATGCAATACTTACCTTCAAAACAATCATGGCATGAGGTTGATATTGTGCATTCTTTTGTCTAGATTTTGGCAGCAATTCACCAGCAAGTGGTATAAAAATCACCTATGAGTCTCTCGAAGAAATTTCATCAGTGTTTTAGGGTCCAAAATTGTAGTCCCAAGCCATGGGGGCTCATTGTTTATATATGGATCGATGTCTATCTAAGAGAATCACCATTGATCATGGAGGATCGACGTCAATCAACCCAATTTGATCAAAATTTGGCTTAGGATATTTTTAATCACATGCCAAACTAAGTAAATGTTGTTAACACTAAGTTGTTTGCATGGGTTTTTTTATGAGGGTAAGTTGTTGAAAGGTTGGATAGGTTTTGTTTTTACTTATTTTTATGAATTTTGGTTGTTTAAAAGATTTTGGGTGGTTAAGGATGGTAAATAGTAATCAATAGGGTTAATTACCTTGGGTATACAGGGGGTATATACATAAAATTATGGACATTTAATTTCTTATACTTTAAGTTATATTTTATGTGTATACTTTTAGGATGTTTGAGAGTGGTTTTGGACCTCTAGGAGTTAAAATGTAAAATATAGATTTTTGGAGGTTTCCACCACATTTTAGACTTAACCTATTTCAAGGTTTTATGATTTTAGACTCAACTTATTTTAGGGTTTCAGGGTATGGTGCATATTTCTAGTGTTTATATTCAATTAGTAAAGTGATAGCCTAAAAGATGGCAGAATAGGGCAAGGGTGCTAAATTTTGAAGTCTATAAGTGGAGACACAAAGATAATGGTTAGGTGTGTGATGTAATTTAGTTTGTTTTTTATAATTGACACACTTTTTCACATAATCACAATAGTCTTGGTTAATTTAGGCCAATAATAGACCAGGTGAAGTATACACTTAGTGATGGTAAGACCACTAAAGTGCCTGATACAAATTCCATCATACATTTCCTTGATAACATGAGAGGCTTCGTGACTACATAGGCAACGGAAAAGGAGAACATCAAATCCATGTTTTTAAATAAGTCCTCTCATAATGGTATAATGAGAGGTTCTCTAGATAAACACTTGATGAGCATTCTTAGAAAGATTAGAAGGAATGACAATGAGGTTGAGATAGTCAAAGGTCTGTTGATACTAGAGGTCAATATGGGTCTCTTCCACATTAAATATGGTTAGAGTGTCCAATTTGACATAGGAAGGTTTTGTGAGATGGTAGACAATGATTGATAGCTTAGAATCTGAGGGTGTCGATGGGATCTATGAGGTAACATAAGTCATGGTATCAACAAACTTGTTAGTAGACCATGGGGTGGTTTGAATATGATAGTGGTCAAATTATTTTAAGAGTTCTATGACTATCTATATAGTTGAAAAATATCATTCTTGCACTAGCATATGCTATTGACTTAATTGACCACAAGCTGGGAGTCCTCAAAGATATTGATTATCCTAACTCCCAAGTCTAAGGCAATTTAGAGACCTATTACTAGGGCTTCATACTTAGCCATATTGTTAGTACATTCAAAGTCAAACTTAAAAGATAAAGGAAGGGGTTCACTAGTGAGGTGGATAAGGATGATACCAACTTCCCCACCACACTAACATTTAGAACCATAAAAAAAATGGTTACTTGGTAGGTGAAATCCACTTGAGATAGGGTTGTAATAGACTCATCAAGAAACTCTAGGGGAAGAGGTTGGTTTCCTATTAAAGGTGCTTCAGCCAATTGGTCAGTAATGACTTGCCCTTTAATTAAATTCTATTGGAAGAACTCAAGGTCAAACTCTAATAGGATCATAAGCCATTTATCCATACATTGGTTTTGGTATGGCTTGGAGTGCATGTACTTGAGTGGTTCGGTATTGGTTATGACATAGGTTTTATAGTTAAAAAGATAGTGGAAAATTTTGGTGGCCACGAAGATTAAAGATAGGCAAAATTTATCATTATGGGTACATCAAGTCTCATAGTCTAAAAGTATGTAGCTAATGTAATATACAAGTTGTTGTTTGTGTTTTTTATTTTGATGGGAAAGAATTATCCCTAAGGAATGGTCGGTGGTAGAGATATAAAGGTAAAAGGTTTGGTCATCCTTAGGAGGGATGAAGATAGGTGGTGATAAAATTTACTCTTTGAGTGCATCAAAGGCCTTTTAATAGTCAACATTCCACTTGAAAGAGACATCCTTTTTCAATAGGTGATGGAAAGGTTGACATCAATTGGAGAGCTGAGTGATAAAGTGGTGAATGGATTAGAGCTTCCATACAAACTACATAGTTGTTTAAGATTAATCAAGGGGAGCATATCAAGGATGGATTTAATTTTATCTGGATCCACCTCAATTCCTTGAAGGGAAATGATGAATCCAAGGAACTTGCTTGAAAAGACCCAAAAAATACATTTTTGGGGGTTGAGGCAAACATGGTAAAGGATAATCTATTCAAAGATATTCTTGAGGATGACTAGGTGGTCTTTACAACATTTAGACTTCCCAAGGAGGTCATCCACATAGTCCTCAACAATTTTATAGATAAGATCATGGAAGATGTATGTCATAACACATTGGTAGGTTACACTAGAATTCTTAAGACCAAAGGGCATGACTCTGTAAGAAAGAGTCTCTCATGAGGTGATAAAGGAAATTTTGTGTTGATCTTCAAGGGTAATCAAAATCTGATTATAAATTGAGAATCCATCCATGAGAGATAACATCTTGTGGGTAGATAAAATATCAATAAGTTGGTCAATGATAGGTAGAGGAATTCATCCTTTGGGTAGGCAAGGTTGAGGTCATGAAAGTCCACACATATACATAGTCCCTTTGTGGCTTTGGTGATAGGAAAGATGTTAGAAACCCATTGGGGGTAATCAATGGGCTGAATGAAGTTGATGGAGAGGAGATGTTGAAGATCTTATTTGAAAAGAAGGGTTATGTGAGGATGCATTTGTTGAAGCTTCTATCTGATGAGATTAGCCTCATGATTGGTTATGATGTTATGGGTGGTAATGACTAGGTCAATACCAGGCATGTTAGTATATGACTAGGTGAATGTAATAATATGGTATTGGAGGAAGGTAGAAAAGCCCTGAAGCTCCTTAAAGGTTAGAGATTAGCCAAGCTTGATAATATGGGGGTTGTATAGAGTACCCAAGTCAATATCTATGGTGGATTAATTCAACACAGTTAAGGTCTATAGGGGAAAGGATTTGTGGATAGAGGAATTGAGTATAACAAAGTAGGTGAGATTAGAATCATCATCCTAACACTAAATATTTTTAATGGTAAGAGAGTCTTCTCTTATCATCTTAGGATGGGTCAAAGGGATGGATACAATTTGTCCTTCCTTATGATAAGTTAGGGCTTTGAGGCTGATCATGTTGATGAAAAAAATGTTAGGTGGTATGATGTCATCATCCTCACACTCAGTGGAGGGTAAGTCAGTGAAGAAGGGGCATATTCTTCAACAATAGTAATGGAAATTTATTTGGCTCTCTTCTTATTGGGTAGAATGAAACCAAGGCCATGCTTCTTATGAGGCTTTTTAGTCTCAAACGAGATTAATGTGGGTGGGCCATACTCATATCATCCTAAGCCAAACCCTTTCTAGGCACACCTGTGAAGGTATACTTTGGTGAATTCTAGATTGTCTAGGAGAAGGTAGAGGTGAATGGTTAAGGTGATGAGGATGTGGTGGTAGTGTTGATTGGCTTGTCAAGTCCCCATAGATAAAGTGGGTTTGACAATTCAGATGTCCCAAAGAAATAATGGCTCTAATATTTGGGTCATAACCTCATTGGTGGTTGAGTTTCTCATACTTTTAGGGAGTAGGGAAAGCATCAAGGGTAAGTATATGGTATTATCCAAGGATAAGACATTGGAAGCTAGGTTCCAAGGGATCAATGGTGGGTATTTGCTTCATGGGAATAAATGAGCTGGTAGATGCCTTTATGGAAGTGAAAGTAATGGCTTCATTTTTTATGGTTCAGGGCTTGATTGCAGATGGTAAGGGTGTTTTTAATGGAGATAAGAGAACATCATTAGGTTTATAGGTCATTTTTCATGCTAAAAAATGGCTTGGGTCATCTTGTATGGTAACAACCTAACCTTCATGCTCAAACTTGACACAATGATGAAGGGTAGAAGGTTCACAACCCATAAAATATATCTAAGGTCTCCTTAGCAAAATGTTGTATTGGAATTCACCTTTGATCAAATAAAAATGTTTGGAGAGCATGTGAGGTCCTAGATGAATGTGGAGGATAATATTTCCCAAGGTAGTGGTCATAGTTTCGTTAAAGGATCTAAAGATGGCCAAAATTTTGGACATGATATTGTCTGGTAATTTGAGTTGGTCATAGGCATGGGAAGAGATGATATTGATATTGGATCCCCCATCAATAATAACCCATTTAATGTGGGTTTGGTTAATATGGATAGTAATAAAGAGAGGGGGATCTAGGTCCTCTAGGTGGATAAAAGGTATCTTTGAGTCCTTTAAGGTGATAAGGGTGGAGAGTTGGAAAGCACCAAAGAATGCCTCTATAGGTTAGGAGTCCCCTAAACTAAATTCAATGGCCTACATAGCCTCTATCATGTTTTGGTGATGGTGAGTTAAGGTAAAAATGATCTTATAGAGGCTCATCTTAGCTAGGGTCTAGTGGAATTGCTTAAGTATTACCCTTTTGATGGATTTAGATGGGGTTAGTCTTAGGGGTGCCTAAGATGATAACTTTGGGTTTAGTTGAGGACAAAGAGGCTTGGATTTGGTTTGGTTTATGATGAGAACATGTGTATGTCCATGGTATGGATACCTTGGTCTTCCCTTTATCCTTTTGTTATGATTGTGTGACCACATTAATGGTGTGGATAGAAGGAAAAGATGTGATAGGAGGTTGGGTAGGTTCTCTATCGCTCTAAGGTGAGAGTGGAGGATTAGGTATTCATTGGTAAATGGATATTGGGGAGTTGATAGAGGAGTTGAGGTAAGCCCAAGTAATAAAAGATCATCCTCATCATAGAGCTAGTGTACAATAGCTTGGAGAGCTTTGTAGTTCTCCATGTCATGTTTAAGTGTCCTATGATAGGAATAGACTTGATGATCATTATATTAGGTTGGTTTTGAACTAAGAGGATCAAAAGGCTTGATAAGAGGTAAGGTTAGGCAAGAGGCTTGCAACAACCTTTGAAAAATGGTTGAGTAAGACTCCACCAGAGGTAGGAAGGGTCTAAAGGTTATCATTTTGGTTGGTGAGTTGGGTGTTTTGGTGGTAATGGGTTTGATGAGAGGGGGTTTGAGAAAGGTAGTGATCTTAGTCAATGGTTTCATTTTAGGTATGCTATTAGTTGAAGGGTTTGAGGTTGACAATTTATCTATTAGTAATTTAGGAAAGACTAATGTATCAAACAACAAGTGAGCTAGTGTAACCAACAGTGGCAGGTAACATATGTTGAAAGGAGATTGATTCTTAAGCAAAGTTGAGGAATGAGGCTGCAAGATAGAAGGTAAAGTAGAGGGAGGTAAAAACCTGTCCATGTGGCCTTTTAATGGTTTCATCCCTTTGGTTGGTTTGGATTGAGGCTTAGGTATGGGTTTAGATGTGGTTAACTCCACTCTCAAAGATGGGTAGACCAAGATTCATGTAAGAAAGGCACCAAGATTTTTTAAGGGTTTAGTTACCTAGGGTATGATTGATTTCTATGGTTGAGAGGGTGATGGATTGACAGAGGTTTTGATTGGCTTAAGAGGAGGTGAATAGATGATGGATGGGTTGGTTAAAGGTGTGCTAGAAGGTTTAGGTTTATTAATGTAAGGGATACCTAATTATTTCCAAAATGTGCCTCAATCCATATCCAATTTTAAGACAAAATTCAATATCTAAACTAATTTAGATAAAGGTTTGTATATTGGTCTCACTCCCTAGGTAGTGGATGTAAAGTACAAACCCATAGTTTGAAGAGGAGGGTTGATATCCTCATCTATTTTCTCAAGCAAAGGATGTAATTTGGGATGGGTGGCTCCTCCATGAGAGGTGCTAGTAATAAAGTTTATCCCCTAAGAATGATATCCATAGGAATAGTGGTTTGTTCTATAGCTAGGGGAGATGGTGAATTAGTAACATTTGTTTACTCAGATATGTTAGTTAAATGGGTGCTTGATGATTCCAAAACCTCAATGAGTGAAGCTAAGGAGAAAGGAACATCCTCAGTTTAGGTCTCTAAAGGAAGGAAAGGTGACTCCACCACTTTGATAGGTGAAGTAGGGGAAGAACATGTAGGTTGAATGATAGGATCTTTATCGATAAGTGTATCAAGAACCATATTGACCATGTGGGCATCATGGGAACATTCAACCTGGGTTCCATCATTTTTGGTGGGGGCATGGTTAGGAAAAGGCTTCTTGAATATGTCGATAGATTGATTTTGAGGGGCATTGGGGTTATCTAACACGAGTTCCCCCTTATCAATGAGGCTTTGGACAACATTCTTGAAGGTGCTACATCAACTAACATCATGTCCAATTACCTGATGGAAAGCACATAGTTCATTATCATTGTACAAGGAAAGTGTAGGATGAGAAGAATCAAACTACTAAGGATGTTTGATGGGAGGAAGCTATATGAGGTTACATTTCAATAGCTTCTTCAAAACTGAGGCATAAGATTCTCCAAGTGGAATGAATTATTTTTGTTTGCTTTAGCTTGGGTTCCTTGTGTAATGGTTGGAGGGATTGGGATAATTTTGTTGATTGACATTAGGTGGAGGGGAAGTTTTAAGGAGACCTACATTCAGATTTCCCTTGCTCTTGGTTTTAGTATTATATTGATTACCAGGCTTAGAGGAAGAGGTTTCATTAGTTTTGAAGGTAGAGTTATTATTTTGTAACTTCAATTTACCTAATCTATGGATCAGTTATCTAGCTTACATGCCATGGTAAAATCTTTATCAAAAGTCTTGAAACTTTAGACACATAGTGTATAAGAAATATGCTTGGTACAAGCTTGAGAAAAAATCTCTATAAGTTTGGGTTGAGGCAAGGAAAATGATAGATGATTAATCAAGATTATCTAATGAGCGATGAAATCAACAATGAATTCATTATTGAATTTCATAATAGAATAGAGGTCAGTGATAGAGACCTTCTTGGAATTGTTAATGGAAAAGTAATCCAAGAATACCTGAACTAGTTGAGTGAAAGAAAAGATTGAATGCTTGGTGATGGCACTATACCAATCAAGTGATGGGCTAGATAAAGACATGAGGAAGGTACAAAGGAGAAGGGCATCATCAAAATAAATAATGTAACATGCATGCCCAAATTTCATGAGGTGTTGCTGAGGGTCTTCCTTGCTTTGAAATTTAGTAAATTTTGAAAGTTCCCAGTAATGAGGATATGGTTTGATGGGGAAAGAACGATGAATAGGCTCATTAAAAATTTGATCATAAGATAAGATGTCATGAGCCCTTGAAATGGATGACTTAAGGTTTGTCATCTTGTCCATGAGCATCTTCATTAGGTCAATTTGAGGTGGTGCACCTAAAGGGTTATAAGGTGCATACTACAATTGAGGTTAGGTGACATACTAGTAATTGGTTGGTAGTTAAGGGGATACCAAATATTAGAATGTGGATGCATGAGGTTGGGTAGGTGGTATGTAAGGGTAGGTAGATTTATATGGTTGGTTAGTGGGTACATACCCTTGTGGGTTAAGGATGTATCCTAGGTTGGTCATGATGGGTATTTGTTGAGGGATTCATGTGGGTTAGGTATGAACAGTAGTTGGATTGGTGACAAGAGGTGAGGTAGTGACCTTTGTACTAATGGGTGGTGAAGTAGAAGGTATAGATACTACCAAGTTTATTAGAGGGGTATTGACCAATGGGTTAGGGTTGATAAAGGGAAGGTTTGTAGTTTTGATGTTAGGTGGTCCAACAGTCAATGGAGTATAATGGGTTAATGGTTGGGTTATTTCTAAGCTGGAGGAATGATTGGTAGGGGTAGAAGGTGTAAGGGTAGTGATCAGTTAGGATGGCTGGTTTTCTATTGTGGTGTCAAAGGGGTTATTAGATGATGATGCCTAGTATTCAAAGGTTAGGTAGTAATCATGGAAATAGAAACATCCCCCATAAGGTGAGATGGCATGCCATAAGAAGGATTTAAGGATGGATTTTAAATTAGGGCATGGTGAGGGGAGGTGTTAAGATAGTGTTAAAGAGAAAATGGGTTGTTGTCCAAGAAAGTGGTAAATTTCATGTCTCCCTAGGGAAATACTTGATAAAAGGTAGGGATTACTAAAGGATAGGGACTAGTCCTCTACTTTGGAGATGTACTCCATAGATGAGGAGGTAGAAGAGGTTGATTGGTTGATTGACTACTTCTGCTCTGCTAGGTCCCTTTCCTATTGGTGACTGAGAACCATGCAAGAAAGGGGGAGAGAAAACAAAAATAAATTCACAACTCAAAAATAAATAAGATAAGAAAATGATCAAGTCAATCAAGACATACACTAGAAGGGATGTTAATCTTAGTAATTAGTTTTCATTTCACTTTTAGCTTATGCCTTAGTTTTGAATAAGTATGTGAATCAAAATGGATTCTAGAATAGGTACTAGAAGAGAAATCTAAGGATGGTTTTAGGTTGTGTTCAAGGATATAAAAAAGAATATATATTGGAATTTGATACATGGCTTTGTATCTGGGCCTACCCCCTCACTTCCCACATCGTAGTGGTAAGGGTGTCAAGTGTTTTGTCAGTATATACCAAATTCTAGAGTTTATACTCAAATAGAGAGTTGAGTGGGTTATCCCTTTGGTAATGACTTCCAAGTAGGATTTCTTGGAAAGGGTAAGGTGACCACTAGGTGATGAAATCTCAATCGGGCCTTATCTGAAATTATTTTTATGTTTAATTGATGAAAGTGGTTTAGCTAGTGTGTGCAACAAAAGTGGTGCTATGATAATATTACTATGATTTAATTTAGAGTGAAATAATATTAAAGGTGAGTAATGGATTTAGTTGATTTTAAGCCCAAAATAAATTTTAGTTTCATTTATGAGCATAGATAGAGAGGAGAGCATACAAAATGCAAAGAAAATGCAAGTGGAGACTTAGGTGGTCCCACCAGGCATGTCAAAATGTTTCAATGAATTTATGCTTAATTTTTAAAGGAGAAAAAATAAACTCGATATGGGTATGGTTGAAAAACTTATTTGTTTGTGCATGTGTATGAATCAGAAGACTATGAAGAACTCCTCTTTGGCTCGAGAGGATGACCTACAGATAATAAAGAACTAAGGAAAAATTTTTTATTAGAAAAATAGTTGAGTGGATTACCTAGCAATAACTAGATCCTAAAAGTAGGAGCTTCCTTAGGAGGTTTCAATCCACATGTTTTAAATAATTAAGTTCAAAAAATAGAATATAAGGTACTTGAATTAATGATCAAAGGGTAATAAAATTGAACACAAGAATGCTTACTAATAAATATGCTAGAGATGATTAAAATAGTGATTAAGCTAATTAACACTAATGCTAAGGGGTTGGGGTCTACTTCAAAAAGTCAAAAGAGGGTTTGTGAACAAGTAAAAAAATAGAAAGTTGGGTTTAGTTGGGTGTAGGTGGGTGAAATTGGCTTGTTGGTTTTCACTACCATAGTGACTATTGGTGGTTGGATATTTCATTAGTAGTTAAGGTGACCGTCAGTGATTAGATAGATTGTCAGTGTTTGATTTAACCATTGATGGTTATTGTGTGAAGATCTAGGTTGGTTAAAATAATGATTGATGAGATCTCAAAGATGGATTTTGAGAGGTGGGTAAGACCTAGGTTGATTAAAAAATAGAAATAAATTAGATGAATACTAAAAAATAAGTACTTATCTGACCAAAAGTTGATTGGGTGATGGCTGAGGCAGTTGATCTATTGGTAAAACCTAGCTCAATTTTGATAGGGTAACAACCCCTGATAACTTGGTGGAGAGATGATGGAAAGTCAAATATCTGATATAACTACTAGATTGATGATGACATTTATTGACCTAAAAAAAAATCTTAGATACACAAGATCTTGATAACAATTATAGATGGATTTCACCTCTTAGATTCTCGCTTCTTATATGAACAAGAAAGAGGTGGAAGTCAAGGTTAAACTAGGATATCTAATTATATATTATCCATGTAAAAGATTTTAACATGATTTAGACAACTTATATTTATAAAATTGAAGTGGGTGGTTTGCATGCTTTTGGTTAAGGAGGTGGACCCTGACCATCATTAGTAAAGGTGATCATCGACAGTTGAGAGTAAAGGTAAAAAGGTAGGTAAAAGCTAGGTTAAGATAGCTGGATAAAATAACTTTAGTTGGGCCCAATTAGTGGTCAAAGGGTGAAATTTATCCCAAATGGGTCCTAGGAGATACAAGGGTGTTTTTGAAATTCAAAATTGTAGTGTGTGGATTTATAGTGTCTATAATGTGAATAAAAAATGAATAAGCAATAAACTATACAAACATGAAAGATAAGAACACAAAATAAAACAAAATATGTGTGATAAACCCTCAAGGGGATTAAAACCCACTAATATATGAAAATGTACTATATTATTATAATAAAAATATCAATTTTAGTGAATCACCCTCTTCATATGGAGTACCCACCCCAACTAGCTAATCACCAACTTAGTTAGGCTTTGGCAAAAACCCACTTTCAAGGAGGAACCAACCCCATACATGACTCGACACCAACTAAACCACAAAAAACCCTTGATTACCTTAATAACACTTTATTTTTGATACAAATGATGATCATATCCCTTTTTAGCTCTTCTCTCTCTTCTATTCCTATTAAATTGGTCTCTATCCTTCTTCGCTCAACTAGCCCTCTTCTTGACTTGATTAGGTCATATGACCTTGATTTTCATGTAAAAAACCTATATAAAAACTTAATCATAGATATTATTCACTCCTCTAATGGTATACAAGACCTTTTTCTCTATAATATATTATTCTACTCGATTACAATTTTCCACATAAATAAGCTTAAAATTGCCTAGTATTTATATATGTCTCTTGTGCATATCCTTATTAGTTAGCCAAAAATTATTACCCTCTTAGGTAAAACATAAAATGTATCTTATTATATCTGACTTACATGGATTAAATGTGTTTTGGGTCCTTTTAGGTCTGAAATATCTCAATTAGGCCTTATTTTAGGTCTCATAGAGACCTAATCCCATTAGGTATGTTCTAAGACACATTACACTTTGTATTCATTAGAAAACTTTTAAACAATTAACATGGTAGGAAAACATCATATTCCATTAAAATATACAACTATAGGATCATATTTGGTCTATGAATATTTTTAACTCAAACTACTATTTGAAGCACACCATTAGGATTATTCATATTAGGCTTGTGCATACTCAGAAGGTTTGTTTTGAATAACTAATGTAAAGACAATTTTTACAAAAAAACATGGAAAAAAATAATATATACATAATATATATGACATTATTATCATCACCATATGCTTTATATTTCACAATTTAGGGCAGAAGTACTCAAACCCTTCTCTGCAAGTAATCCATTCAAAATTATCTACTAGCCTCAAAACATAGTCATACAAACTTGATATTCATTACCTGAAAGAATACTTTATATGAAATTTATAACCTTAAATATATTATTATATATATATATATATATATATATACCACTCTTAAGTAAAAATATTATATTTTCTAATGCCAAATATTGGTCTTGCAAACCAATCTTTTATCTTCAATATACATAGTCAAACTTGAACTAGGCAACCCATTTTGGATTTACCATTTCAATAAATTTCACTAAATTCAAAGATTATAAAAAGCATGTATTGGAAAATTATTTTATATAAAACAACATCATATTAATTTTATACTTTATCTCAGTTCAAATATCCTCCAACTCATCACTGCAACTTGTTTACCTAGATCTGCCAATTTATCTTCAAACATAGTCATGGTGATAATGAAATTCAACACCCATGTAGACACTTTCAGATTATTTCAATGATTTTTTATGATATTATAATATCACTAAATCAATATAAAATTTATAGATAACATTATGTTATGGAAATATTGGTATTTTAGACCCATCTCACAACCTTACACCTTCATTGCCTCATCCTCACTAGACAGGTCAACTTATGAGCAACATTTACATCATATTCACTTACATTAAAAACATATATCCAAAATAAAAATATATTAAAATTAATTAATAACCTCTCCTTTAAATTGTATTCATCCCTAATCCATGATAACACATCCTTAATCAACTTTTCACTTCTACCTAGTTTTCTCACTATCTACACCATTAGGCTTGTTAGTGACTAGTCAACTTGTAAGACCAGTTTAACACTCTCAAGGGATACATCCTAATTATAAAACACCATAAAAATAATATAAAATTATAAATATTAAACATTCATCCATTTATCAATTTCTACTTGGCCAATTCTAACTACTATAATAAATCTCTGAGAAACAAGGTCTTTCCTATAGGTTCCACTCACTCACCTAACAAACCAATCATAATTAGTGGTGATTAGAAGAGTTTAATACATTTTAAAATAAGTTAACTAGTCATTTAAAACCATTATGATCTATTTATAACAATATCTTTCTCATCAGGTCATTATTAGGATTCTTTGATGGTTTAATCCATCTTCTAGTCTTAATGATCATTCATTAAGCTTAGCCCTCATTACAAAAACCAATGATTGTAAATTTTATCTAGGAGACTTCCACATATATATGAATATATTAGGTTCCCATGAAAATTTTACACATTCCAATAAACACTTGAAAGTTCTTCTCGGGTTGAGAACCCTTCATTCTATGCACATGAGAGACCTCAAAACACATTTTATTTCCTTAACCTTGAAATTTTGACCTAAAACTTAGTCAAAATGCATGAAAAAACATGAAATACATATTTTAATTCACACATACTCATAATTACCTTGGAAATTGATCCTAATACCCCATCTAGCCACCATCTCTCTCTTTGCTCTCTAGGCCTTTGACTTACAAGTCACATTAGGCCTTGACATTGACCTTGTAGCTACTTTCCAAGCTATCAAAACATAATATATATGTAAAAAAACATCTTACCATGCTCAAAAACTTCCATACATTCTTATTATTCTTTGACAATACCATGAGACCTTGTAAGGTTAGGAAGGGTCTAGAACTAGTCCAGTTGCATGTTAAGTGTAGTCATGTAAAATGTCCAAATTGGTAGTTTGAGTGTGGATTGTGATACCCAATCCGTAGGTCCTTTTTACATGCTCTTTAGACCCTTATAGACACTTTTTTTCTCATTTATAGTCATTTTAAACCTTTTAAACGGTCATTCCACCTCATATAGACAATATTCCCTATGTTAATGATGTTCCCCTAGGTCCTAAACCTATTGGACAGGAACACCCCATAAATAAGTGTCCCATTTTTATTGGTCTCACCTAATTTCACTTTGATACATAATGGTCATTTTAAGTTGGTCTTTATCCTTAATTATGTCAGCCTATCATAAATACATCTGACCTTAGACCAATTATTCCCTATAAAAGCCTGCTCAAAGCTCATTTACAAAGGAGGTGACCAAAATTAAAAATAAAGAAATAATAAAAATAAAACACTAAGGAAAACATCCCTATTATTTATACATAATCACACATAGATACAAACCTAATCAAATCCTCATACCAATCCCTAGCCACCTCAAACACTATTAATTTGGCATTTGCATCTACATCACACTATTGCAAAAATCACACTAGGTAGGAGAACTACATATGGATTGATACCTCCTTAGAGTATTGGTATTTAGGAATAATGACCACATAAAGGGTGTGAATTTCATGTTTAGTACATATTTCATGGAAATATTGGTATTGTAGACCCATCTCACAACCTTACACCTTCATTGCCTCATCCTCACTGGACATGTCAACTTATGAGCATCATCATATTCACTTACATTAAAAACATATATACAAAATAAAAATATATTAAAATTACATAATAACCTCTCCTTTAAATTTTATTCATCCCTAATCCATGATAGCACATCCCCAATCAACTTTTCACTTTTACCTAGTTTTCTCACTATCTACACCATTAGGCTTGTTAGTGACTAGTCAACTTGTGAGACCAATTTTACACTCTCGAGGGATAGATCATACTTAGAAATCACCATGGAAATAAGATAAAATTATAAATATTAAACATTCACCCTTTTTTTTGGGTGAATATTTTGTCAATCAGCGTACTGATAAACAAAATAGATCTGATCAACCACAGTAGGAAGATTGGTCGGCCAAATGTGTAGGTTTACCACATCTAAAGGGGACTAATCTCTCCTCTCATCAAGGGGAGGTTCCATGTAGATATATATATATATATATATATATATATATATATATATATATATATATATATATATATATATAATAATAATAATACTCAAGGGTAGGATAAACCATCCATCTTCTCTTTTTTTAGAGATGATGTGTGCAAATTAAAGGAGAAATCTAGATGAAATGATAGAAAACACTCATCTTATTTCAAAAGTATTGTTCAGCAGACAAAAGGAATCTTTTTGGTGATGGCAAGTAACTGTAACAGGGTATAGTAACATAGCAAGATGAAATGAGGCACAAAGTCTCCACCTCAACTGCCAAAGAGTGGAATACGAAGAAAAATGAGGGAACAAAGTCATACCATGGTTCTTTACATAGAAATAGAAAATAAACACACACTGAGGACAATTATGACATCACAAAGTCTGTAAGTAACTAGCTTCAGGACACTTTGTTTGTCACCTCTACTAGCTCTGCTTGTTAAATTGTATAAACAAGAATACATTTAGGAAATAGACATAAGAACAATCCCATAGAATGATACAAGATATAACAGAACAAAGCCTGAAAGTAACTTGCTTTCTGATTTAAACAAAGAAATATGATGAACAATTTGAGCTCAAAGTCTCAGTAATGCCATTCAATTTGGGTAGAATTTTTTTCTGATAACAGAGAGAGATCCTCTAAAATAATAAGAGAGAGTCCAATATATATCCCTCCAAGAAAGACTTGGGGAGCAGTAACACATCATGTTGTATTAAATTTTGTCAAGAAGATATGCTAGAATCAAGTGTATTTGCCCATTTGCTTTTCTCAATGCAGAGAAATGGGTCACACCATTGAATGATTATGTTCTCCGATGTCCATCTGGTGGTCTGCTTCTAGAAACATATTTCATGCATGGATATTTTTGGTCTTCTTCATTGTTCCTCCTTTCTTGGCTATCGAATTAGGTCTTTGGTTCAATTCAATCCTTTATTCTTTGGTCGCTTTCTGCTAGGCTTAATAATTGACACATGGCACATTCTGCTGCAAAAATAGATTAGGACACTTGGTAGTATCCATGGGACATTGAGAGATGATTATTGAAAGAAGCTTAAAAACTTGTAAGAAACTTAAGATGTGGATACAAACACTTGTCGCACTCTTTGGAGTTATAACAGGACATGTGGCAGCTTTCGCTTGTCTATAGAAGGTTTAGAAACATTTTTGAAAGTCGTACAGAAGAGAACACATGGAAGTCTCCACTAAGCTTTGGTTATACTATAGAAACATTCATGACCCATTTTGGATTCACTCAGATGTTGACACTTGTCGGTGTCCACCGTGATTTAGCTGCCTTTGGAAAATCTTCAAGACTCATGTTAGTTTCCTACGAAAGATGACACATGGCCATCTTTGCTAAGATTTCAAGGTGACACGTGGCTCATTCCACTGCTTTGAAGTTGTGTCTCGGTAGATGACACATGGAAGCTTCCATTTCATTTTGATAAGGGACACGTGGCAACTTGGTAGGTCTTTTGTTTTGGGGGAATTTTCCTTCAGACAAAAAGTCTGAAGGAATTCTTTCAAACAATTTGTCTAAAAGAATTGTTTCTTTAAAAATTTGCCATGGGAACTTTTCCAAAGGAATTATTTGTGTCTGCCTTTGCTTGTTTGGCCTTTGAATTAGTTCGTTTACTCCCCACCTACCCTCTGCAAGGGCTATCTGAGCTCTAAAGTGACCTTTCAGATTTTTGCAATGGTCCACTTTGGTTTCTAGGTGCCCTTTGAGAAAGACTTATTTGTCCTTTGGCTTTGCCTTAGTTAATTTTTTGTTGATCTCAATAGGTGACGTGGTAGTATCTACTATGAAATAGGTGAGGACACATGGTGGCTTTTGCTTAACTTGTAGAGGCTTTGGACATCTTTTGAGTGTCCTGTGGAAGATGAAATGTGGTGGCTTCCGCTAAGCTTTTAGAAACATTGTAGATACACTTGGGACTCATTTTAGATTTATGCAGATATTGACACTTGGTGTGTTTTGCTTATCTTATAAAGGACATGTGGAAACTTCTACAACTCATAGAAATAAAGTAAAATGGGGCTCGACAGATGACACTTGGCAGTATCCCCTGGGCTCTATTAGGCTTTCTTTTCCTTAGTCACTTTTGCCATGAAATTTTCTCAGAAAGGGCACTTGTATCTTCAAATTTTTGGGGCACTCCTTTAAACCTACCACTTGAACTGACCAATTGAACCAACTTTGGTTCAATGGTTCAACGGTTCATTCCTTCATTTCTATTGACCATTTGAAACAAGCTCTTTGAGACAAACCATGTTGAACTTGACATCATTGAACTTGTTGAACCTTTGAAACTTTGAACCTATTAAACCTTTGAAACTTTGAACCCATTGAACCTTTGAACCTGAGTGGTTCAATGGTTCATTCTTTCTTCTCTTTGATAAGTGTCTTGAAGCCATTGAACTTGAAGAAATTTAACATTGAGCCTTGACAAAAGCTCTTAATTCTTGAAACCAGTTGATGTCATTGAACCTTTGAACTAAAAATAGTTCAAGGTTCAATGGTTCAAACATTACATAGAATCTTACTGATAGATTCTTTTGGTTAAACCAAGGTGTTGAACCAATCTTGAAAATGACTAAGTGTTGGAAATAGGTTCTTTTAATTGAACTCACCTGTAGAAGCCTTTGAACCTATTGAACCTGTTAGTCCTTTGATTGAAAAAGCTTGAATAATTCCCAATTTTGAAAGCTTAGAATAATTTTTTGAAATGGGAAGAGATAATTTTGTCTTGTAGGGCTAAAATAGCTTAAATTTTGTCCAAAAAATGAGTGACACTTTTTGGGTACAACAGCTGGCAAATTTTTATCAATTAAAAAAAGAATTGAAGGGAGTAGAATCTAGAATCTCCAGTGTCTTCATGTGTACCATTGGGTTATGAAATCATGTTACCTAGAAATGAAAGGAGTCAAAAAATAAAACAAAACTAAACTAAATGCTATATAAATATACATATGTATAGATGAAATGATCTGATACTTCAAGAATTAAAGTGTTTTAGATGCTTCCCATTGTGAGACAGAGAAAAGAGTGTGTCATCTTGATACTTCAATAGGAAGCTATTTTCACCATTGTGCTGATGAATAATAAATAGGCCTCTCCAAAGTTAGTCAAACTTTCCATGCATTTCCTTTGGTTCTCTTCTTTTGTCCCATAGTAGGACTTGATCCCCAATCTAGAAATCACAATTTTTTGCCTTCTAATCAAAGAGTTTCTTTACCAGACTTTGATGGGTAGAAATTCGGTCCACCACCATATTTCTCTATTCATCTAGCTCAGTCAGGCACATGATTATCTTATCAAGGGGGCTTTCATATGTTTGATCTTCAATTGCCTTAGCCAATTTCTAGGCTGGCAATTCTAAAGTGATTAGTATCTCAACATTGATACCATAAAGAAGTTGGAAAGGAGACATACTAATTACCCTCTTTGGTGTGATTATGTCTACCCATAGAGTATCAAATAATGCATTATGCCATGTCCTTTGGTTGTCATCTGCCAGCTTCTTGATGATAGTCACCAAGTTCTTATTGCTTGATTTAGCTTATCCATTCCCTTATGGAAAGTAATCAAAAGTGTGAGAGTGTAATCCCATAATAGAAATAGAATTATGTAATCTCCTGACAAGTGAAACAAGCTACATTGTTAGTAATAATCTTGGTTGGGACTCTAAACCTGGAAATGATATTCTCCTTGAGGAAATTGCACACTACTTCTGAAGTGGCATGCTTGGTTGGAATTGTTTCTACCCTTTTGGTGAAATAGTTAGTTGATATAAGGACATAATCATGTCCAACACTTGAAGATGGGTTTATAGTTATAATAAAATCAATTTCCCATTGCTAGAATGGTTCCTCTATGACCACTGGCTTGAGAGGTAGGGCAGCTAACTTGGGTTTTCCAATAAATTGCTGACAGAGTTCACATTTTCTTACCCACTTATATGCATCTTGGAAAAGAGTTGGCCAATAATACCTAGCTCATAGAATTTTGTGGGTAGTCACAGGAGAAAAAAATGTCCTCCACAGGCTATATTTTGGAAGGATTTCAAAAGTTGGCTTTGTTGCTCTTTGTTTACACACCGAAGGAATACTCCATCTAGGCTTCTCTTGTACAGGCCATTGTCCCAAAGGACAAAATTAGCAGCTTTCAACTTGATAGTCCTCCTTTCTTTATAAGATAAATGAGCATGACACTCACCATAAGTAAGGAAATGAGCAATAATTAAATACCACTCATTGGTAGTGGAGACAAAGAGGACTGTCAGTGTGTCTTCTACCTCTGCTTCTTCATGCTCTATTTCTTCTGGCTTGTTATCAGCAATTAATTGGCATAGGCCTTTTCCTCATACTAGCTTTATTGGCTTGATGTATAGATCAAACTCCTAGATATTTGAAATTCAATTGCCTCTTTTTGTCCCAAACTCCTACTAAGTTAATATGGACTTTATTTTAGTGTCAGGAACCAAGGCAATAGTGTGTGAATTTAGGATATAGAAGTGAAAATGTTTGACTGCTTTCACCACTACATAAGCATGCTTCTCTATGTTCGAATACTTTAGCTCATGAGCTTTGAGAGGGAAACTAATGAAATAAATGGGAGATTCCATACATTCTTTATTATGTTGAACCAAAATTGATGAAAGCATGTGTTCAGAAGCATAACTGTATATGATGAGATCTTTATTGTAGTCTGGACAAACTAGAGTTGGGGCATGGGCAATGGCAGTCTTGATATTCTCAAATGCTGACTTGCCTTCTTTAGTCCAGCTGAAGGTGGTCTTTCCTTTCATCATGTTTACAATGTGTCGAGTCTTTTCAACAAACTCGGGGATCAACCTCTATAAGAAATTCAACTTTCTGAAGAAAGAGTGAATAGCATTTTTACTTGTAGGCAAGGTAAGCTCTTGAATAGACTTGACTCTGTCTAAGTCAATCTTTATGCCTTATTTGGACACAATGTGTCCTAGAAGTTTATCCTCTATTACTCCAAAAATAGAGCCATTTTGGTGGCAGCACTCTAGCACTTGTTGTAGGTGGTGTATATGATCAAAATGATGCTTTGAAAAGATGGTCAAGTCATCAAGGTATACCACAATGAACTTACCTATCTCATCCTTGAAAGCCAGGTCCATTTCTCTCTGAAAGGTGGCACCCGTTTTATCAAGCCAAAAGGTATCCTTCTTTACGCAAATGTGCCCCAAGGTGTGGTGAATGTAGTCTTGTGGTGGTATGCTTCACCAACTTCAACTTGATTGTATCCAAAGAAGCCATCTAGCATTGATAACATTTACAAACCTATCACTATTTGAAGCACTTGATCCATGATTGGAAAAGGATAATTATCTTTCAAAGATGACTAATTTAGATTCTTGAAATCCACACAAATGCAAAGTTTTCCACTCTTCTTCCTTATAGGCACTATGTTTACAATTCATGTAGAATGCTGGATTTGGAAAATGATTCTAGCATTTAATATTTTTTGTATCTCAGACATAATAGTACCTAATATCTTTAGATTGTACTATCTAGATTTTTGCTTATAAGGCATTGAGTCAGCCTTGAGAGGAATGTCATGATAGATTTCATCAGGCTTGAGAGATTTTAGGTCATCACAAGAATATGCTAAGATGTCCATGTATTAGCAGAGTAAAGTAGTGAACTTGAATCTCTCCTCAGGAGTGCATCACTTACCAATGTTCACCATCTTGGGATTTCCTTCAATAGCCAAATTTATTTGATCAAATCCCTGAGAGAAGCTTGAATCTATTTACTGCTGGTTGATGAATCTATCATGCTTGTCAAATAGCTTCTCAAGGGAAATCATGCCTTTGGGAATTTTATTTCCTTTCAGCTATAAGAATTCTTCATTTACATCTAAACTTGATTCAAGAGCTGGTTCACACTTCTGAGGTTCACTACCTTCAAAATGTAGTTGTTCAAAGTTGTCTTTTCATTCTATGAAGGCAATGATTTGGTGATCATCATTGAATACTTGATAATGATCAGCATTGTCAGGCACACTTGGTCTAAAGAATAGCTCAATAGTGTACTTGTCTCCTATAAATTTTGAGTGAGGGACTAAGAGAGTTGCTGAAATAACAAGTGCATCAACTCTGTCATTGGATTCCCTAGGTATGATGGAGATGTTGAAAGCATCAAAACTTTCAATTTGGTCCTAGACTAGATTGTGGTAGTGGCACAATCTTTCACTCTTGGTTTGGTATAGGTTTCTCACCTAACAAACCACTAGTTCAACATCCCCTTTGGCATGAAGGAGCTTGATGCCTTTGTCTTGAGCAACCTTCAATCCAAGAAACAAAGATTCATGTTCAACTATGTTATTAGTGTTTTTGAATTATAACTTATAAGATGAAGGAAAAATATCTCCTTGAGAAGATATCAACACAATCCTAGATCCTAAACTAGTAGAGGAGTAGCTACCCTCAAATTCTAGAGTCTATACCTCATCAAACACTAATTTTTCTTTAGATTTTCCTTCATTAGAGAGGGAAGATCCTTATCCATCTATATTCTAACTTACCAATTCTTCTGCTATTCTAGCTGAACTAATTTCTAGGTTGACATTTTCAAGAACTTTATCAGATGTTTCATGAACTTTGTCTATAGAAAGAAAATAGTTACCTATACTTGAAGACTCAAACAAAATTTGAGCTTCAGGGGCTGATGTCTAAGTGACAATATATTTTGATTCCTTTTCAAGAAGCAGCCTTTGCATGGTGCCTTTGACAGGGATCCTTGATTCAGATAGGTCCATGCTCAATTCTCCACCAACATCCTTCTAGAAATTTTGCCTTAGTAGAATACCATAGGATGCTGGAACGTCAACCACCAGAATTGTCATCTTGATTCTTTTGTTTAGAAAGGCTGCAAATTGAAATTGGGCATCTTTGATTTGTCCCAGCATGACACTTGTTTGTTCTCCATAGAGAAACATCTCCCAAATGTCTTGGTTAGTATGAGATCAAGAGATTCAACTACTTTGACAAGCATGACATTATCTAAAGCTCATGAGTTTATGATGTAGGTGAATAGCTTGTGACCATTTATCAATAAAGAAACAAAGAAAGGTTATATTTTCCCAAGGGCAATAGGAGGAGTAATGACAAGATTATTTGGAATGAGAATGTTCTTTGAGGAATCACGAGTTACCTTTTTAGCCTCTTGTCTTGTAGGGATGGTCTTATTCTTCACACTCTCAATTAACCTATCTAACTACTCAAGATTGGATTGTAAATATTCAAACTCAATCATTTGAATTTTGGTTTTCTTGACATGATAAATTATGTCAAATGACTGAATTGGACTAGGAATAGAAAAAGGTAATTCAACCTTTTGGTTTATAAGGGGGGAATGATTGATTTGCAAAATTGAAGTTAAAAGTGAAGGTGAAATTGATGTACTTACCTTTTTGGTGATCACCAAGTCCTTTGGTTGAAAAGGTAGAGAGGTTCCACATTTAGCAATTGAAATTACTGGTTGAGAATGCTCTTCTATTTTCCCTTTATCAGATTGTTGGGTTGATTGGTTTTTAGACCTGGTAAATACTACATATGATCCATCAAAAGCTTCTCCTTTACTTCTGGGTTCATCTTGATAGTTCAGAAAACCAATGTTGGAGTCACCAGCTGATTCTTCTTAGTTTTCAAAAAGGAGATCAGCATCATTTTCTTGACTTAATTTAGGATGGAAAGAGAAATCTAATTTTGCTTCAAGATATCCCACTGTTGAATTGGCTGGGGTGCTTCAATGGTAAGTTTCCCTTGTGGGGGAGGAAGATGATTTAGTTGCCCTTAATTCTTGGCAGCATTGCCCTAATATGACTGATTTAGAAATGTTCTTCTTGGCATATCTCTGTATGAAGGAGTAGAAGACATTCCTCGTGCCATTTGCTTTTTGAGAGCAAGCAACTCATTTGCTAACTTCTACACTATTGGATCAGTGGTGCTTGTAGATGGATATTTAGAAGATGATGAGGGTCTATTTCTATTTGGATCTCTTCTTATCTTTCCTGCCAAGATGAGATCATCTTCTACCTCAGTGGCAAAATTTTGAGCTATAATGAGGTCTATTTGACCAACACATCTCAACAAGAAACTCACTTTAGGTAGCTAAGAATTAATGAATAAATATTTAAGATTCTTAGTTATAGGTCAAGAAATTATAGGGATCCTATTCCTCAATTTGTCAAACTTGGCTATGAATTCCCTCATTGGTTCATAAGGCTCTTTCTTCATCTATGTGAACTGAGCCAGAAGGGCAGTGCATCTTTTACAGGCTTGAATCTAGCTTCAAACTTAGCTTTAAGGGTGTTCCACTCAGTTACTGACTGAGCCTATAGATGGTAAAACTAATCTACAACAGTACCCTGGAATGTTTTTACAAATAGTTTGACTGCTACATCCTCAAATTCTACTCCAATTACACCATAGGATATGTTGAAAGCTACACTGTGTTCATCAAGTGAACTTTCCCATCACCAAAGAATTTGGGGAAATTTTTCCTCAAACTACATGGGAGCTCATGTAGAGGTGGAGTAAGATTGAGAGGACCAAAAGAATTACCCAGGGGCCCTGAACTACCATTATATGACTGTGAAAAGGAGGAATAACAAATCTCAGATGGGTAATTATTGGCAAAGCTTTATCAATAGTAGAAGTGGATACTTCGCTTGGTAATGGAGACCTGAATTTAGTGGGAGGAAAGCTCTTAGTTCGTTGGAGGTGAGATGGTGAAGGAAATAGATTAAAATTACTTTGATGTACCAACTTGAATACAGGGTCAATAATACCTTTATCCCTTTGGCTTCATGTATACCTTGAATCTGCTAGATTTTGAAACAAAAATGGAAAAGAATTGACCTTGGTTCAACTTAAAGCTTGAGGCTTTAAACTATGCATTCTTTCCTATTTGGTGTGGAGGTGAATGGTAAGATTATAATGATAATTGGTAAGACACATAATGGAGTTGCTAGAGTCTATAATGGATAAGGGTAGGGATTGCTTTAATCTAAAATTTGAGGCTTCAGAATGCACATAACTTCCCCAGCAGAGTCGCCAAAAACTATTGCGTGAATATTTTGTCAATTAGTGTACTGATAAACAAAATAGGTCTGATCAACCATAGTAGGAAGATTGGTCAGCCAAATGTGTAGGTTTACCACATCAAAAGGGAACTAATCTCTCCTCTCATCAAGGGGAGGTTCCCTGTGTATATATATATATATATATATATATATATATATATATATATATACACACACACACACACTCAATGGTAGGATAAACCATCCATCTTCTATTTTTTTAGAGATGATGTGTGCAAATCAAAGGAGAAATCTAGATGAAATGACAAATAACACTCCTCTTCTTTCAGAAGTGTTGTTCAGCAGACAAAAGGAATCTTTTTGGTGATGGCAAGTAACTATAACAGGGTATAGTAACACAACATGATGAAATGAGGAACAAAGTCTCCACCTCAATTTCCAAAGAGTGGAATACGAAGAACAATGAGGGCACAAAGTTGTTCCAAGGTTATTTACACATAAATATAAAATAAACACACACTGAGGACAATTATGACAGCACAAAGTCTGTAAGTAACTAGCTTCATGACACTTTCTTTGTCACCTCTACTAGCTCTACTTGTGAAATTGTATAAACAAGAATACATTTAGGAAATAAACATAAGAACAATCCCCTAGAATGATACAAGATATAATAGCACAAAGTCTGAAAGTAACTTGCTTTCTAATTTAAACAAAGAAATATGATGAACAATCTGAGCTCAAAGACTCAGTAATGCCTTTCAATTTAAGCAAAGTTTTATTTTTGATAACAAAGAGAGATCCTCTAAAAAATAAGAGAGAGTCCAATATATAACCCTCCAAGAAAGAATTGGGGAGCAGTAACACATCATGTTGTATTAAATTATGTCAAGAAGATATGCTAAAATCAGGTGTATTTGCCCATTTGCTTTTCTCAATGCAGAGAAATGGGTCACGCCATTGAATGTTTGTGTTCTCCAATGTCCATCTGGTGGTCTTCTTCTAGAAACATATTTCATGCATGGATATTTTTGGTCTTCTTCATCATTCCTCCTTTCCTAACTATTGAATTGTGTCTTTGGTTCAATTCAATCCTCTGTTCTTTGGTCACTTTTCGTTGGGCTTGACAATTGACACGTGGCATGTTCTAATGTAAAAATAGATCAGGACACTTAGCAGTATCCATGGGAATCTAAGAGATGCTTATTAAAAGAAGCTTTGAAACCTATAAGAAACTTAAGATGTAGATATAGACACTTGTCGCGCTCCATGGAGTTACAACGGGACATGTGGCAGCTTCTGCTTGTCTATAGAAGCTTTAGAAACATTTTTGAAAGTCCTACAAAAGAGAACACATGGCAGTATCCACTGAGCTTTTGTTATACTATAGAAACATTCAGGACCCATTTTGGATTCAATTGGATGTTGACACTTGTCAGTGTCCACCACGCTTTAGCTACCTTTAGAAAGTCTTCGGGACTTATGTTAGTTTCTTATTGAAGATGACACGTGGCCATCTCCACTAATATTTGAAGGAAACACATGGCTCATTCCACTACTTTAAAACTATGTCTTGGTAGATGACACGTGGTGGATTCTATTGCATTTTGATAAGGGACATGTGGCAACTTGGTGGGTTTTCTATTTTGAGGGACTTTTCCTTCAGACAAAAAGTCTGAAGGAATTCTTTTAGACAATTTGTCTAAAGGAATTGTTTCTTTACAACTTTTCCATGGGAACTTTTTTGAAGGAATTCTTTGTGTTTGCCTTTTCTCATTCAGCCTTTGAATTAGTTCATTTGATTGCCACCTACCCTTCGCAAGGGCTGTTTGAACTCTAAAGTAAGCTTTTATATTTTTGCAATGGTCCACTTTGGTTTCCAAGTGCCCTTCGAGAAAGACTTATTTGTCCTTTGGCTTTTCTTTAGTCAATTTTCTATGGATCTCAACAAGTGACACATGGCAGTATCTGCTATGAAATAGGCGAGGACATGTGGTGGCTTCTGCTTAACTTGTAGAGGCTTTGGATGCCTTTTGAGTGTCCTGTAGAAGATGACATGTGGTGGCTCCCTCTAAGTTTTTAGAAACACTATAGATACACTTGGGACTCATTTTAGATTTATGTAGATGTTGACACTTGACATGTTTTGATTATCTTACAAAAGACACGTGGCAACTTTTGTAGCTCTTAGAAATAAAGTAAAATGGGGCTCGATAGATGACACTTTGCAGCATCTACTGGGATCTATCGGGCTTTTGTTTTAGGTTTTCTTTTCCTTAGTCACTTTTGCCACAAAATTTCCTCTGCAAGGGCACTTGTCTCTTCAACTTTTTGGGACACTCCTTTGAACCTACCACTTGAACCGACTGATTGAACCAACTTTGGTTCAATGGTCCAATGGTTCATTCCTTCATTTCTATTGACTGCTTGAAACAAGCTCTTTGAGACAAACTGTGTTGAACCTGACATCGTTGAACCTTTGAAACTTTGAACCCATTAAACCTTTAAAATTTTGAACCCATTGAACCTTTGAACCTGAGTGGTTCAATGGTTCAATGGTTCATTCTTTCTTCTTTTTGATAAGTGTCTTGAAGCTATTGAACCTAAAGTGATTGAACTTTGAGCCTTGACAAAAGCTGTTAATTATTGAAACCAACTGATGTTGTTGAACCTTTGAACCTGTTGAACCTTTGAACTAAAAATGGTTCAAGGTTTAATGGTTAAAACGTTGCATAGAAGCTTGCTGATAGATTCTTTTGGTTGAACCAAGTTGTTGAACCAATCTTGAAAATGACTAAGTGTTGGAAATAGGTTCTTTTGATTGAACTCACCTGTACAAGCCTTTGAACCTGTTGAACTTGTTAGTCCTTTGATTGAAAAAGCTTGAATAATTCCCAATTTTGAAAGCTTAGAACAATTTTTTGAAATGGGAAGAGATAATTTTGTCTTGTAGGACTAAAATGGCTTAAATTTTGTTCAAAAAATGAGTGACATTTTTTAGGTACAACATATTTCTCAATTTTTACTTGGCCAATTCTAATTACTATAATAAGTCTCTGAAAAACAAGGCCTTTCCTATAGGGTCCACTCACTCACCTAACAAACCAATCAAAATTTGGGTGTTTAGGAGAGTTTAATACATGTTACAATAATTTAACTAGTCATTTAAAACAATTATGATCTCTTTGGAATAATATCTTTCTCATCAAGTCATTATTAGGATTCTTTGAGGGTTTAATCCATCTTTTAGTCTTAATGATCATTCATAAAGCTTAGCCCTCATTACAAAAAACAATGATTGTAAATTTTATCTAGGAGCCTTCCACATATATATTAATATCTTAGGTTCATATGCAAAGGTTACACATGCCAATGAACACTTGAAAGTTCTCAGGTTGAGAACTCTTCATTCTATGCACATGAGAAACCTCAAAACACATTTTATTTCCTTGACCTTGAAATTTTGACCTAAAACTTGGTCAACATACATGAAAAAACATGACATACCTATTTTAATTCACACATACTCATACTTACCTTGGAAATTGATCCTAATACCCCATCTAGCCACCATCTTTATCTTTGCTCTCTAGGCCTTTAACTTGCAAGTCACATTAGGCCTTGAAATTGACCTTGTAGTAGCTACTTTCCAAGCTATCAACACATAATATATATGTCAAAAAACATATTACCATGATAAAAAACTTCCATACATTCTTATTATTCTTTGACAATACCTCATAACACCTCATAAGGTTACACAGGGTCTTGAACTAGTCTAGTTGCATGCTAAGTGTAGTCATATAAAATGTCCAAATTGGTAGTTTGAGTGTGGATTGTTATACCCCATCCATATGTCCTTCTTACATGCTCTTTAAACCCTTTTGGACACCTTTTTTCTCATTTCTAGTCATTTGAAACCTTCTAGATGGTCATTCCACCTTAGATAGAGATTATTCCCTATGTTAATCTTGTTCCCCTAGGTCCTGAACATATAGGACAGGAGCACCCCATTAGACTATAGCACCCCATAAACAAGTGTCCCATTTCTATTGGTCTCACCCACTTTCAATTTGATCACCAATAGTCATTTTTATTTGGTTTTTATCCTTAATTAGGTTGGCCTAGCATGAATACATCTGACCCTAGACCAATTGTTCCCTATAAAAGCCCACTCAAAGCTCATTTACAAAGGAGGTGACCAAAATTACAAAGGAAGCAATAATAAAAATAAAACACTATGGCAAACCTCCCTATTCTTTGTAGACATTCACCCAACATAGCTATAAACCTACTAAAATCCTTAAACCAATCCCTAGCCACCTCAAACACTATCAATTTGGCATTTGTATCTACATCACACTATTGCAAAAATCACACTAGGTATGAGAACTACATAAGGCTTGATACATCTTCAGATTATTGGTATTTAGGAATCATGACCACATAAGGGGTGTGGATTTCATGTTCATTACATCTTCCACACTAACCACCCTCTTTCTCAAGTGACTCAAATATCATTTTATCAAGCATGAGGGAGGGTTAGGGTTTAAACACAAAATCAGATCCATAGTGAGTTTTGTCGATAACCAACACTTAATTTCTCATAGGCATGCTCACAAAGGCACAACATAACTATCCAAAAATATTTAGGTCTATGTGATTAGTTTGGACAATAGTGGTAGGAATGGACAACAATGCCAAATACCAAGGCATCCACTTTTTGGTGCTCCTATCCTTTCACCCAAAAAAATCTAGATTCAAGTTTATAATACCTTCCCAGTCCTACATAACCATTTTTAACCTTTGTATCAACTATCTCAGTATATTTTATAGCTAATTTATATTTTTTCTTAGTTATTGTTATTTTTAGAAAGGTGAAAAATACAAACAGTTACACAAAGCAAGACTATATTTATTATTATATTTTGTACTAATTTATTAATCTAGACCCTTAACTAAAATAGGAATAAAACTCCATTATTCCCAAATAAGTTAAAACATTTGGTGAACCTGACTTACTTTGAATAAATCTTAAAACCTTACATACCCCTAGGGTTTTTTTCACATTTTTATGCAAAAATTCAATTTCAAAATTCCAATTTTTGTATAATTTTTTGTAAATTTGTTTTATTCAAATTTATTTTAGAATTCAATTTATTGCAATAATTTTAAAATTATAAAACTTCAACTCAACACCCTAGATTTCCAAACTAGGTCCTCAAACCCCAAGTCTTCCTCATAATCTTTATATAAAACTTTTTGGAAATTTTGCTAATTGTTTGGAGTGTCAAAAATATTATCAAAATCCCTATGTTAGTAGTCATTCTTGCATTTATTTTCTTAATAGTAATTTTACATAATCTCTTTTGTGAAAGCAATAAAATGGCCACTAAGTCACTTCTTCTCTCTCATCCTATAGTCAATTTTCTAAATTTTTCTCATAATTATGACAATGAATGGACAAATTTGTAAAATTGCACATTAGACAAAATTGATGAAAATGATTTCATTTACAATGAACACAATTAATATTATTGTAATGAAAAATATGATGATGCATATGAAAGTGATAGTGAAGAAAAAGTAGATGCATCTTATTCTCTCAAACCTATCTCTTTTCTTCCCTCTTCCAAAGAAAATAATTTTGATAAATGGGAAAGTTACTTTTCAACTCATTCTCCTATGTACAATACATCAGATGTATAAATTAGTCATGAAATTCCAAGTGAACATCTCATTGGTGATTTTCTTGCATTTGAACCTAGTTTCTCCGTCTCTTTTGCTACTTCTATGTTTAATAATATAAATGAAATAGAATAAAATTTCCAATACATAGTTCAAATGATCCATCTTATGTTCTTATCTCTACTTTATCATCTCAAATAATGACAAAAGAATGTCTAAATGATAACTCTCTTACTGTTACTTCTCATATTTTAAATGAAAATAATAACATAGATTCACATAGTATTACAATTTCACATGACAATTTATTGCATATTAGAAAAGAATTAAAATCTTCTCTTACCCCTCTCTGTAGTGATAATTGAAGTGATAATGAGTTTGATATTGATCATGCAAATGAATATGACAATGAGAGTGAATATGACAGTGATAGTTTTACTTCTCCTCTTTAAAATGAACTAAATTATGATTGTGATAATGCATGGATTAATGATGAATATTATGCATATGGTGAAGAAGAAAATTCATCTCATGATTCTAACTCTTCTCTCACTCCTCTCAAACATAATGCATTACAAAATGTTGCTTTTACTTCTATGCATGATTCTATTTCAAATGATGCAGATGTTAATGATAACATCACATCTTTTATTCAATTAGAATGTGATTCACCAAATACTAAAGATACTAATGAATCTCCCAATCCACTCCCTACTATAGTAGCACTTGTTTCTCACTCTCCACCCAAAGATAATGGTAGCCCATATCCCTCTACTAAGGTCCAAGTTACCATTCCTCCAAAGTTTCAAGTCAACACACCCCCTCTCTATGATCTAATTGCTAAATGTAGCATTACCATGGCTAAAATAACTCATCAAATTCAATGTTTAAATGAAACACTTCAAGATAATAATATACCATCCCAAGAGATTATTTATTTTATGCATGTAGTTAGTGAATTAAAACACCAATTACATCTCCTTACTTTGGAAAAAAAGGTTTATAAGTCTTGGATGGATGCCAATGACTTACATGGTAACCCTCTTCTGAAGACATTCATCAAATATTCATTTTTTAAGCACTTCTAGATACCGTCATTGCCCCAATTTGATTGAATTTAAAATTCATTCATACACCTTAAATACTTTTGGAAGGCTTTGTCATCTCATGCGAGTCCTTTGATTCTACTTAAGTTGTTCCAGTAGACTTTAGTGGGTAATGCATAAAACTAGCTCTTTTATTTACTCCTTATTGGTTCCTTGCATACATATGATGAATTAGAGGAGGCATTTCTTAGATATTACATATAAAACATGAGCATTCATGTTACATATGAGAAACTTGACACATTTCATCAAGATCTTTTAGAGCCAGTTAGTGATTATATGTTATGATTCAAGACTTGCATGTTACACTAAATCTATAAACCAATAGATTTATAGGTTTAGCATATATGCATTAAGGGGCTTCACCAATGTTGGGGGATCAATCCAACAATAGATTACAATTGTGAAAGCAATAAATGCGGAATTAAATCAGATTGACAAGTAATTAGAATGATAAACAGCAAGAACAAGAGATACAAGAAACCACCCTGAAAACTTGTATTAACAAACTCTTTACAAAAGGAATACAATTAAAGAAACTTCTTTCTTCCACACCTCTCCTAGATGTATAGATCTCTCAATAGATCTCTATTCCTCAAGAGCTCTCTCTCTCAAGAACAATCAACTCCAACAAGTCTGAATTGATTCAATTTTGTACTGTTCTTCACACACAATGAATTACTACAATAATCCACAATAACTACAATAAGCTAGGAAGATCTAATTCTACATATAGAATTAGGAGACTTGAGCATGCACTTCCAACAAATAGTTAAGCCACTTGAACAAGGGCTCTAAAAATAGTAATGCCAATAATAGAGATGCGAGCTTGAGACTACAACTCAAACTCATCATGCAAACACTCGCTTCTGTCCACGGAAATAGCTCTCTGGACACGCAGGTAACCGACGTCAGTTCCTGCTGCTTGTCTGTTACTGCCATCGACTGACCCTCTACCGATGTTGGCATCTCTGCAACTGCTTCTGACCGACATCGGTCGCTCCTGACCGATGCCCGTGTCTGTGTAGACCTGAAACTAATAAGTGTGCTCATTGGTGAAGCTTTTAGCTCCACACCCTAACAATCTCCCACTTGGAGATAAACAACTGCACCAGTACCTATACAGCAACATCTTCTAGCTCCTCCATCTTCAGCTCAATCATGAAGACCAACAGAAGTTGAATGAAGATTCAACTTCTCCTTTGTAACTGGCTTGGTTAACATATCAGCAGGATTCCTATCTGTATGGATCTTCTCTAGCTTCAACTCACCATCTTCCAAAAACTGTCGTATGAAGTGGTACCTTAGCTGTATGTGCTTTGTTCTTGAATGAAAGGCTGAATTCTTAGCCAAATGGATTGCACTCTGACTGTCACTATACAATCTGTAACTCTCATGCTCCCTACTAAGCTCATCCATGAACCGTGTCATCCATATCATTTCTTTGCTAGCTTCTATGGCTGCAATATACTCTGCTTCTGTAGTTGACAAGGCAACAACCTTCTGCAACTTAGATATCCAACTAACCGCCGTTCCACCTACAGTGAAAACATAACCTGTAGTGCTCCTCCTGCCATCCAAATCACCTGCCATATCTGAATCTACATAACCATGTAGAGAAGTATCTGAACCTCCATAGCACAAGTGCCTACTGCTGGTTCCTCTCAGATATCTAAGGATCCACTGAACTGCTTTCCAATGTTCCTTACCTGGATTGGCAATATACTTACCACTCCCACTGTTTAGGCAATATCCGATCTAGTACACACCATTGCATATATCAAACTCCCTACTGTGGAAGAATATGGAACCTTACTCATGTACTCTACCTCATCATATGAATTAGGACATTGTTCTTTACTTAACTTAAAATGTCCAGCCAAAGGCGTGCTTACCGGTTTAACATCCTGCATATTGAACCATTTTAACACCTTGTCCACATAATCTTCTTGAGACAATATCAACCTATGATTTTTCTTGTCTCTCTTAATGCTCATGCCAAGGATTTTCTTAGCTGCTCCCAAATCCTTCATAGCAAACGTATGAGCTAATTTCACCTTAAGCTCTGAGATATCCTGCATGTGAGATCCTGCAACCAGCATATCATCTACATACAACAATAGAATAATATATCTACCATTATCAAATCTCTTGAAATACACACAATGGTCTGATTGACACCTACTATAGCCATGCTTAGTCATAAACCTATCAAATTTTAAGTACCATTGCCTAGGAGCTTGCTTGAGGCCATACAAGCTTTTCTTCAATCTGCACACAAACTTCTCCTTACCCTTGACCTCAAAACCTTCTGGCTGTTCCATATAGATTTCCTCATCCAAATCTCCATGAAGAAATGATGTCTTAACATCTAGCTACTCAAGATGAAAATCCTCGAAAGCAACCAAAGACAATACAACCCTTATAGAAGTCATCTTAACAATAGGAGAAAAAATCTCACCAAAGTCAATACCTGGCTTTTGTGCAAATCCCTTTACTACTAATCTGGCCTTGTATCTCATCTATCCATTCTCATCTTCCTTCAACCTATAAGTCCATCTGTTCTTGAGTGTTCTCTTACCAGCTGGCAATTCAACCAAATCCCATGTTTGGTTCTCTCTTAAGGACTCCAACTCCTCAACCATGCCATGCTCCCACTGACTCTTGGACTCCACCTATATTGCTTCTTCAAAACTCTCTAGTTCTCCACCATCAATTAGCAATAGATAAAATAAAGAAGGAGAATATCTAATTGGAGGCTTACTCACCCTTTCTAACCTCCTGATGGGTGTCTGAGACTCATCCATAACATGCTGTCCACCCAAATTCTCTGACAGTGACTGACCTTGGTCACCTGCAGACCTGTTACTGGCTGACATCGGCTCTGCCTAACCGACCTCGGTACCTGTACGGCCGATGTTGGTCTCTGTATGGCTGACGTCGGTTTCTTCTCTGCCGACACCGGTTCCTACATTACCGACGTCGGTCTCTGTGTTTTTCTACAAGTGATTATTCCTTTTTCTCCCGAGCTCATCTTGGACTTTTACCTCATCCAATTCACTATTGCTCTACTCAAATTGATTCAGCTTCCTTAGTTGATCACAATACATCACTCTTTCATTGAAAACAACATCATGGCTCCTAATTACCTTGTTAGTTTCTAGATTCCACAATCTATAACCAAAATCATCTGAGCCATAGCCAATAAATGTGCATCTCATAGACTTAGCATCAAGCTTCTTTCTATTTTCCTTATCTATGTGCACAAAGGCTTCACAACCAAAAAATTTGAGATATGAGATATCAAGCTTTTTACCTGTCCATGCCTCTTCTGGAATACCACCATCCAGAGCTATAGAGGGTCCTCTGTTAATCAGGTATACTACAGTGTCAACAGCTTGTGCCCAAAACTGTAAGGGCAAACCGGCATGCAATCTCATACATCTTGCATGCTCCATTATTGTCCTATTCATCCTTTCAGCAATTCCATTCTAATGAGGTGTCCTTCAAACCATCCTTTGCCTGTGGATTCCATGCATGTAACAATAATCTCTAAACTTATGACTGCAGAACTCACCGCCATTGTCTGATCTCAGGCACTTTAATCTTTTACCTATTTCATTCTCAACCATAGCTTTCCAAACTTTAAAAGTCTCAAATACATCAGATTTTCTTCTAATACAATAGATCCATACCTTCCTTGTAGCATCGTCTATGAAAGATACATAGTACTGTGATCCTCCAATGGAAGCAACCTGAGCCGGTCCCCACACGTCTGTGTGAACAAGCTCCAACTTGTGCCTCTTCTTAGTAGACCCAGTCTTGAGAAAACTAACCCTTTTCTGTTTTCCAAATACACAGTGCTCACAAAACTCTAGATCTATGCCTTTTAAATCTGAAAGCATACCTTTGGACTTAAGAATTGACATCCCCTTCTCACTCATGTGGCCAAGCCTTGAGTGCCACAATTTAGCATCCACATCTAAAGTGGATAATACAAAAGGAGATTTGTTAGTAACACAATTACACAAATAGAGAGTACCTTCTCTCTTACCTCTGGCCATAACAAGTGCACCCTTGGTCACCTTCCAAGATTTTGCTATGAGAGTTACTGTACAACCCTCATCCCCTAACTTTCCTGCAAAAATCAAATTTCTCTTCAAGCTAGGAACATGCATCACATCTCTCAACACCCATGTGTTGTTATTTTGCATCTTCAGCTGCACTTTACGTTTGCCAATTATTTTATAGGGCTCATCATCCCCTAGATACACTATTCCAAAATCTCCATGGATATAGTCACTGAAATATTCCCTGTTAGGAGTAGCATGAAAAGATACACCAGAATCTAATACCCAAGATTCTATATTATTATGCAGAGAGAAAATTAAAGCATCTTATGCAATACCTGCAATCTTGGTTTCTTCCTTTCCTTCGTGCTGATTGTCCTCCTTAGGCTTTGACCAACAATCTCTGCTTATGTGCCCCATCTTTCCACAATTCCAGCATTGTGGCTTCCTGCCATTTTTGGATTTGGATCTGCCTTTCCCCTTTGATTTGGATCTTGATCTGCCTTTCTTGCTCTTCTCTTTCTGCCTTCCCCTGCTCTCAAAACTTAAAGCATTCCCAGATGCCTCTTTTGTGCTTTTCCTGCGTATTTCCTCATTCAAGATAACACTAACAACATCCTCTACTTTCAAAATATTTGATGCAGATGTAGTATTACTTACTGCCATTACTAAGCCATGCCAGCTTTCAGGCAAAGAACATAATATCAAAAGAGCTTTTATTTCATCATCAAACACTATATTTAATGAACTTAATTGATTCACAATACCATTGAAATCATTCAGATGAGTAGAAACAGATCCACCTTCATTCATATGCAAATTAAATAACTGCTTCATAAGATATACCTTATTGGAAGCTGAGGGTTTTTCATACAAATTTGCTAACATAGTCATCAACTCTACCGTAGACTTTGCCTGTGATAAATTGGATATCACAGTGGATGCTAGACTCAGTCTTATAGACCCCAGAGCCTTTCTGTCAAGAACTTCCCATTCTTCATCCTCCATGTCTTTGGGCTTCTTTGCAACCCCACCTAACGGTAAGTAAAGATCTTTATAATATAGATAATCCTCTATCTGCATTCTCTAGTGTTAGTAATTTTTGCCATTGAACTTTTCCATTCTCAATTTACTTTCATCTGCCATTGCTTCTCCCACTCAAACAGAAATCCCTGTAGAAACCCCTGTGAGAACCTGTAATCAATACACACTACACAGATCTGAACCACCTGTTAGTGAACCTGAACTTTGATACCAATTATTGGATATCAAGCTCTGAACCTGTAACCAAGGCTCTGATACCACTTGTTGGGGGATCAATCCAACAATAGATTACAATTGTGAAAGCAATAAACATGGAATTAAATCAGATTGACAAGTAATTAGAATGATAAACAGGAAGAATAAGAGATACAAGAAACCACTCTGAAAACTTGTATTAACAAACTCTTTACAAAAGGAATACAATTGAAGAAACTTCTTTCTTCCACACCTCTCCTAGATGTATAGATCTCTCAATAGATCTTTGTTCCTCAAGAGCTCTCTCTCTCTCAAAAACAATCAACTCCAACAAGCCTAGATTGATTCAATTCTGTACTATTCTTCACACACAATGAATTACTACAATAATCCACAATAACTACAATAAGCTAGGAAGATCTAATTCTACATATAGAATTAGGAGACTTGAGCATGCACTTCCAACAAACAGTTAAGCCACTTGAACAAGGGCTCTAAAAATAGTAATGCTAATAATAGAGACGCGAGCTTGAGACTACAACTCAAACTCATCATGCAAACACTCGCTTCTGTCCACAGAAATAGCTCTCTGGACACGCAGGTAACCGACGTCAGTTCCTGCTGCTTGTCTATTACCACTGTCGGCCGACCCTCTGCCGATGTTGGCATCTCTGCAACTGCTTCTGACCGATGTCGGTCGCTCCTAACCGATGCCAGTGTCTGTGTAGACCCAAAACTGATAAGTGTGCTCATTGGTGAAGCTTTTAGCTCCACACCCTAACAACCAACCCCTCTTAGAGTATATATTATATCAAATAAAGTCCTCTTTTAGGAACTTATGTTATACAATTTTGGCCTTAGAGAAGAAATTGGGATTGATTGAGTTAGATTTAGTTGATCAGCTTACTTTGGATTTCACAACATTACCACCATCTATAGATCCTATAACATAGTATCCACCATGTCCCAAATAAGATAGGTGACCATAGACAAAAAATTAACTACTTAATCATAGAGATCTAGTTTTCAAAGAACCACCTATAGTATGCACTATAAAAAATAGCAACAGGGCACCACTATAGTTTGATTCAGAATGGGATAGCCCATATGTCATATTATCAACACTACTAGATAAGATTTTAATCAAATTTCCTTATAATCATCATTGAGATCAACATCTATTACACAAACAACCAAATCACTCCTTTTGTAACTATCATCATATCTATGAACATAGAGAAAATGATTATTATAGACTCATGGATTGAATTAATATATGTGCTGATAACATCATAACATTCACATCAAGCATAATCAAGATCTCCTCCATCATGGATCCATAGACCTCATTCCTCCACTATTGAGTCATCCTAGGACATTCCTTTATAGGAATCATCGATTACTCATCATGAGAGTAATGCAGTTTCTAAGATAGAGCCTCATAAGAGATCTCCTATCTCACCTACTCAGAGGGTTTCGAGACCAATACAACAAGAGTAGCCTACATATAAAAGTGTAGTCTATGAAATACATATTTAAGTTCCATATACATATCCAACATAGTCACAGGCACTAAAATATAGTTTCCAAGGTCTTATCTCACATATCAACCCACTATAATTAAGATTAGATGAACCCACATCACAAAGTAATGCTCTAGATAGATATTCACTACAACTGAGTTTTTAGGGACCTATTTAATGTGGAAACCTACTATGATTTATATTATATGATCTTTCATCATAGGTTACAATACCATTTTGATCTATTTCTCAATCATACTTATCATAGTACAGGCCACAAGGTGTTATTTCATGTAACAATCTACTATGATTGCAAATACATGATCCTCCTTCACAACACATAGTTTTGGTTGTGTATCCATTTAGGTTGTATCTTAAAAATTCTCCATGTACAATTAAAATTAGTGCACGACAACAACCTAAAATATAGGGCATGTTCCTATAGAGCATGAGCAGTATGGCCACTTGTTCAATTGGCCATCAGGGTTCAAATAGTGATATAGTAGCCATGGGGATGATATGCATAGAGTGATATCTTACATCCCTATATATTAACAAAGATATTTTTATTATACTACCATATGGGTCCCCTAATATCCCTATAGTTGCATCCACTTCTTAGAGTTACAGGGGGAACCCACAATCCATTTTTACTACAAAGATTTCAGAGCACTTATAACATACATAGCTTTCAGAGTCATAGTTTCATCCCTTCCATCATGATTCATGATCATGTATGATCCCTCTCCTTGACATACGACACCATGATAGGGAGTCTTTTATGAGACTCATTGGTTAATATCATTTCTTCTTAGTCTTTCTTGTACATAATTTCTTAGCTTACTTGTACATAGTTTCCTTATGATTACTTATATATAGCTTATTTGAAAATACCAAAAACAACATAACATATTAAAATAAAAAAGATTTAGATAACTCAAAACACCAAAAAAAATTCAATTATACGCATTATCCATGATTTACATTTTTGCTACCATGCTAGACTTACATTTTGTTGTTATATGATATTGTTTGTAGATTTATCTACATTACCATGCTTTGCTTGATCTTCTTTGAGTGTGTGAAGTGACACCCAAATCCTTGATTTCTTCACTCTACCCATTGAGGGGAATCCTACATTTACATTCAAGACATACATTGACATATCTACCCATTGGGGGCATCTTCTTCATGACTATACCATCTAAGTTATATCATTCCTACACCACACACTCTAGTTATCATTTTGATGTTTAATACTTACAAGATTATATAGATTATTCTATCAACACTCACTAGTATGTATCACTTATGTATTTATTAGGATCTACATAGTCTTGTACTACATATTTTTCATACTTTCACTTCTTGCTTTGATTAGTTAGATGCAATAGTATTTCTAGCATTTACATGCCTTACTTTCTTTCTTTGAGTAACTAGATGTGATTGCATTTCTTAGTTCCTATTTTGTTACTTGTGTGTGCCTTAAGACATTTGCCAATGTTATTTGCTTGTACTCTTGTATGTGCTTATGGCCCTTATGTCTATCTTTCCTATTTTAAATTGTATGTTTATGTGGGCATTTGAACATGCCTTGTATGTTGCTTTCTTAATTTGAGTGATGTGTGCCCATGTCCCTTGGTTTCTTGGACCCTTAGCCTCTTTTCTATGCTTCTTGCCTTGCATTCTTATTTTGTTGTTTGATTCTCAATTGTTTGTAATGACATGATCCACATCATGCATTATCTTTCTTTCTTGGAAACTAACCAAATTTTTAGTTTTAGTTTAGTATATTGCACATGCTATTACATTGTTACATCTATCTAAGCATACCCCTATTGATCTAAGAATTTTTAACACAAACTATGTTATATTTTGAGACATATTTTTTATCATCATTGCTATATAATTTATTTCATATCATAACACACTTGCATGGATATTTCTTCTGAGGGAAATCATTGTAGGATCTTCATTTCTACCTTCAGAAGAGGGGGAAACAAACAAGGGTTTTGTCACAGAGATTAGAGCCCTCTACTAGTCAAAATCAATTTTTAGAACACTCAAAATAGTAATCAAAATTAAAAACATGTAGAATATACCAAAAAAATAGGGACAAACATAAAACAATCATAAAAAATAGTAGAGGACAAGATCACACAATTTGAACTATAATGCCTTAAAATAAAGTGTCCACTTTTCAATGCTCTTGTCCAAACAAATAAAAACCCATAATTTTCAAAAATATAAAGAAAGGGGGCATCATGCACATCATGATGGTTCTCACTTCCAATTTCATATTGGACAACTAGTACAACTTCCAAATTAGAATCCATGTTATAGACACTAATGATTGGGGGTAATGTGCACAACACTTTACCTTCTTTTCTTTCTAGTTCATTGTATTACCTAGGTATTATCAATAGTTACATGTCTTATTCCATTTGTAGGTGGTTGGAATCATTTTGAAGTGGCTTTCATATAAGCTTAGTTCTTAGTTTTAAAGTGGATTTTATACAAGCCTAATCTCCACCTTTTGAAGTGGCCAAGATTGGCTTAGTTCTCAATACACATTTGGCTATCCATTTGACATTTTTAAATTACCAAGCATTCATGGGATTCACAAGTAATCTCATCTAACACACACTCATACTAGTATCAATTCATAATTCACACTTAGTGGGAAATGATGGAGCTAAAGGACTAGCTAGCCTTTGTATTCTTAATCCACCTACTCAGAGTGATTGGACACACAGTCTAAACATATATTAACACATGCATGATCACATAGCTTCAATACATAGTGGGAAATGATGGAACTAAAGGGATAACCTTTGTATTCTTGAGCCACCCTCAAATAATTGAGCACTCAAATCTATTCATGATATTAATCTTGGTGCAACACATACCCAACATCACTCAGCATCACTTAGTATCACTTAGCATCACTCAACATCACAACATGTTTTTTATTGGTTTACAAACCTAATAAGGTGTATTCATTCCTTTCTCTTCCTCTATGTTTTACCCAACCTTTTTACATTCTTAATTTAGACATAGCTTGTCTAGTAAGAACTGATCTACTCCTTATTTTATCTCACAAATTTACACTTCATGTTGTGTTATCTCTATGCACACTCAACATCACACATCTTCATGGGCTTCATCCTTATAGGTAAGCTTATGTACACTTTCCATTTTTCTTTTATCCTAGTATTTTTCTTTGCTGCATTACTAGAATAAATGGTGGGGAAAATATAGTCATATTAAATTTCCAAATTGGTAATTTGAGTGTGGTTTTTGAAACCCCATTCATAGGTCATTTTTTTATGATCTTATGACCCTTATAGACACCTTTTTTCTCATTTATAGTCATCTAAAACCTTCTAGATAGTCATTCCACCTTAGAAAGATAGTATTCCCCATGCCAATATCAATCCCCCTGGTCTTGAACTTATAGGATAGGATCACCCCATAGAGAAGTGTCCCATTTTTAGTAGTCTTGTCTATTTACACTTTGAGCCTCAATGGTCATTTTCATCTAATCCTTATCCTTAATTAGGTCAGCCTAGCATGAATACATCTAACCCATGACCAATTTTTCCCTATAAAAGCCCACTCAAAGCCTATTAACAAAAGAGTTAGCCAAACTTATAAAGCAAACAAGAATACAAACAAAACACTAAATCAAACCTCTATATTCTTTGCACATAGTCACCCAACACAACTGAAAACCTAATAAAATACTCATACCATTCCCTATCCACCTCAAACACTATCAATTTATCATTTACATTTACATTTGCATCACACTATTTCACAAAGCACACTAGGTGGGGAACTACATATGGCTTGATCCCTCTTCATAGTATTGGTATGTAGGTAGTGTACCCACACAAGGGGTGTGGATTGCATGTTCAATACATTTTTCACACTAGCCCCCCATATTTATAAGGTGACTCAAATATCATTTTATCAAGCATGATTGAGGGTTAGGGTTTAAAGACAAAATAATCTCCATAATGAGTATCATCAACAACTAGCACTCAATTTTTCATAGGCATGCTCACACAAGCACAACATAACTACCCAAAATGTTTTAGGTCTCTATGATCAATTTGGACAAAATTAGTAGGAATGAACAATATTATCAGACACCAAAACATACACTTCTTGGTGCTCCTATCCTTTTACCCAATAAAATCTAGATTTAGGTTTATGAAACTTTCCTAGTCCTACACAATCATTTTCAACATCTGTATCAGCTATCTCAATCTATTTTCTAACTAAGTTAAATTTATTATTATTTTTATAAATGTGAAAAAGATAAATAGTTACATAAATTAGGACTATATTTATTTCTATATTCTATACTAATTTATTAATCCAAACCCTTAACTAAAATAGGAATAAAACTCTAATATTCCCAAATAAGTTAAAACACTAGGTATGTAGATCTTACCCTTGTAAACATACCCTTAGACTCACATGAGTGATCTAAAGCCTCATAATCCTTCTCAAACCTTATGTAACCTCTTATGCCTCTTTGTATTAATATTACTAGGCCACCAATATCATACCTTCTCCTAATGGTATATTCATGCAATGAGTAGTGTCATGACTAGGATTCTTAAGCACTTGAAGTTTGACGATTGACCTTGAGACACTCCTTGATGCTTACACCACCTTACTCACATACCTTTCATTCTCCTCAGCTAGTATCATTCCTCTATAAATTACTTTTCATTCTAATCATACACATGCTCTTGATATGACTATGCTTGTTATGATTAGGCTACTCAAGAACCTTGTAATCAAAGATTGATATTCAGACATGCTTACCTTGTACTTAACCTTAACATCAACCTCAGAACAATCATTAGGTTCCCTCAAATTATCTCTCAATTAGAGAGACAATATATTGACTTCAAACTCTCTATTATCATATGGTTTCCTTGTCACTAGACTCTTAAGAACTATATTGAACCAATCTACTATAGTAGTTGGTTAAATTTTTTGTATGTTTGAGATGAATAAATCACTTAATATTGACATGTTTTTAGGTTGGACTTGATTTTATCATCTATCCTCATTAGTTTTATAGTGTGAGGTGACTTGGATCACTCACATTGATTTTTAGGTTGGACTTGATTTTATCATCTATCCTCATTAGTTTTATAGTGTGAGTTGACTTGGATCACTCACATTGACCAGATTATAAGTATGATTGGGTTGTATGATTGAGCTAGTCTCGACTGCCAGGTGGTAATACATATTTGCTCCAAGGTTGGGGGCATGGGCCCTCTTATATCTTTCTCTCTCTCTAATTATATATTTTTTATTTGATAGGTAGAATATGGGCTGAAGGGGCCCATACCTAGTACAAAAGAGAACTGAAAGATAACTAGGAAAAATTAAAACAACCTAGTGAGATAAAAGGGCTAACCCAACAGATTAGCCAAACTACAGCTAAACATTTGCCAAAAGCTAGATAAAAGACCAAAAAGAAGCTTAAAGTAGAGGGGAGGAATAAATTTCGTCTAATTTAGAATAAGCAACTAGTTTCTTGGTCTCTATATTAGATTTTTTATTGCATTTGCCTCTGGTCTAGCTTCCGATGAATTACTCCTCATCCTTATCTAGTTTCTTCCTTTTGGATTCCAAGCAGAGGGATATTTTTTTATCCTCTTTAGAGAACTATAGGTCCTCCTCCTCTTTATAATTCTATGTAAACTAATCTCTAGAGGTGTGGGTCTCAGGGATCTTGTCATCATTAAAAACAAATTTGTTAACATAGAGAAAATTACTAAGCTTCTCAAATTCCTCCAAGATTTCTCCACAAAGAGATTAATGGATTACGATTTTAGTGTGTATTTTCTTGAGGGAATTCTTAATAACCTTATTAACATCAGCCCCCAAGATGGATTTACCTATAGAGGTGTAGTAAGGACTTCCCAAATCAATTTTGTGTTTTTTTATGTGTACAGGCACTTGAATCCCCCAAATCTTTCCCTTGGTTTTCCTCTTCAAGTTTTGGTTGAGAGGGATTAACTCAATTCTCCACCAACTCCTCTTTCTCATTATTGATGTTAATATCCTTAAAACTAATCTTAGACTAGACCAGTTCCCCTCATTTGATCAAAAAAATATGAGGCCTTGGTGAATTAAATCTGTAGTTGGATCTTCTTGAAGTTCAATATAGACACCTCCAATGATTGCAGAAAAAAATGGGATACTAATAAAATGACCCTTGAAATGATTTAAGAGAAAGAAATGATGTGAATAGAGAATAATATGTTTACCTTCAAATGTGATATATCACATGATTTGGAGACATACCTCTGGTCATTTCCTTGGTAGGTCAACATGCATGAAGCCTTTTTTGGAGAGGGATTTGGCCTATACTTTTCCTTTTATTTTTTGAAGAAAATTTTCATGAGCTCCTCCTTATAATGATTATATTATAATGCCTTTATTTCATGACATTCCATCCCAATGGTCTCTCCTATCAGCTCCTCTATTATCTGAATCTTCAATCTGTGCATTCTCACCTCACAATTGTTCTAGCCTTAGCAAAAAGCCATGGAGAGTAAATTATCATGCCCCACTTGGGGTTAAATAAAAGGGGCCAACCCCATTTTGACCATTATTTTCTAGACATGATCATGGGTTTTGATATCAGAGTAGGAAATTGGCTCAAAGCAGTCTCTATCCCCTCCCATTTTCTTTTTTGGTTGGGTATTACCTTTGCAAGTGGCCTACATAGTTCCCTAAAGAGAAGGAAGATAATAATAGATAGAGATAAAACCAAACATGAGCATGGTTTTATAACATGATGGATGCCACTCGTGTAAAGCCTTAGGAATCAGATCTTTGCATGTGTAAGAATTCTTTTGCTTAACTTGTGATCTTAGTATCATAAGTTTAAATATTACTCCTTTATGTGATGTGTCTTTTTTAACTCTCAACAATTTGGATGACATCATACAAAAAATATCCAACATTTTAGGTGAGATAATCACTTCTATGGACCTTAATGTTTGCTAATCAGTTAGCTCCCATGTTGCCTTCTCTATAGACATGCTCAATGATAACTCCTCTTAAATGGTTTAGTAATAATTTTGCATCATTGATGATTTTAAAAATGTTCTAAGAAGGTGGGGAGAGTCCTTTAAGTTAGTTTATAATGTTAATCAAATCCCCTACTATGTGTATAAATTGAAACCCTAGATTAACTACCTCCTTAATACCCCATAGTATTACAGAAGCTTCAGAGATGTGATTAGTTTTAATCCATATGGGCCCTGTATAAGCCACTTTGATGTTCCCTAAAGAATCCTTGATCAAACCACCAGCTCCAACTGGGCTAGGATTCCTCTTTACTACCTCATCAAAGTTAAATTTTACCCATTAGGGAATATGGGGAGACAACTTGACAAGGGATATATCCACACCTTTAGCTGAAACTTTTCTAGGAATTTATGATACTGAAAATGAGTAGAGAGATTGCTTAGTCAAACAAAGAGGCAGAGATTGACCAATTTTACTTCATTAAAGCCTTGATCCTTTTGAAGGTGGAATCAAGATGATGCTAATGACTATAAAAGATACATGAATTATTGGCTTTCCAAATGCCCCATAAAATGTGAGGTAGGGCCAAGTTCCACCAATAAGTTAGCGGAAGTTTCTCTCAAGGAGGTTTCCATTGGGTGATTAAGTTTAGGATAGCTCCTAGAAAAACCAATGAAATGTTGGAATTACTGAAGAAGCATTGAAATATAGATGACGTAAGAGGATATAAAAGGAATAAACATTCCACATACTCTACTTCCTTTTTTAGAGTGAGCATATATTGGGGATGGTTCATCCTCTTTTAATTAAATTGTCCATTGTTAAGATCTTTTTCTATGCAACTATCCAGTAGAAAACATTGACTTTGGGTAAGAGGTTCTTAATCCAAAAAGACTTCCAATTGAAATCCTCCTCCTCCAAGTTCAAAAGAGATAATAATAATGATTTCACTGAGTAAATCCCATTGGGATCATGTTTCCAAATAAGTTTGTCATCCCTAGGGAAGCGATTGATATAAATATGTTAAATGGATTCATTCAGATCTTGGAGAAAGCGGGCTTATTTTTGGTCTAACCCAATTTTAGATAGGGTTTTCCAACACTTTTTTCCATTTCTAGTTTCCCAATAGTCCATAACCTTGAGGCCATAATTATTCTTGAAAAAATATATCGAATCTAGGTCTTGAAAAGTGGATTCGAAAGGGGTTGAGATCTATGGGTCACTCCAAAATTCAACCAAATTGCCTCTACCAAAATTCCATTTGAGACTTTTATTAAGAAGGTCATTCCTCACCTATAGTGCTTTCTATAAAGCATATCATTTTTAGGACTAGGTTCTAATAAAAATTGATAACCTTCCCTTGAGAGAAGATATTTGGCCCTAATAATTTTGGTCCACTAGTTTTTCTCCTTAACCACTCTCCAGCATTACTTCGCTAGGAGTGTTTGGTTCTTGGTGTTATATGTAATTTTCAAATTTATATTTATCCTAATCTTCGTTTTAGTGATTTTTAGTGATACATTTTTCAAATCAAGTTACTAATAGGTAAAATGGTTGCATCGATACATAAGTGTATTCCTAAACCTTTCTATTTTAATTTGAAATAATTTCAATACTTTCAATTTTAGATTATATGCATGAATTATATATTGGTAATATGCTCTTGGTTGGAGGTCAGTCACTGAAAAATCACTTAAGTTGGACTCAAGCAAAGAAAATGTGTGTTGTACACACCCAAGTACACATTCATTTTCATTAAACTAGCAGTTTAATTTCTAGATTAAATTGGGGGTGTAGACACTATTTCTAAATTATATAACAACTCAGTCTTTTACACTCAATGAAATCATACCTTGGTTTTTCCTCTCAGATTTATACCTTTCATTATTCTAAAAGTCTCACATATTCCCTCTAGTATGCCCATTGGTATACCTCTTAGTCTAACTAGTCTTATGCTGATGACCCATGACTTTTATCTTGACCATAATGCTTAAAACCTACTTATCTTCAATCTTTGTATGTTCTAGACCTACACCTATTTTAAAACTACCTAAACACTTATGGCATAGTTAGATGCTTACATTGATGCAAGTGTCCTTACCTGATTTAAGTGTTCAATGACCTAAATTCATCTAATTTTAAAATGAAACATATCCTAATGGTTGGCCTAAGTTACATCATACAATTTATTCTCTAAGCAGATTGGTATAAATACAAGATCAACCCTAATTCATTGTTCACCTAGAAAATTCTTACCTAATCACCAGTAAACTTACCAAAAACATTAAATCAAACATTTAAGTGATTAAAACTTTCCTATTTTCTCCTATTTCCATACCAGTCATAGGGAAAACACATAAATAGGTCTTAAGTACTGAAGGAATAACCCAAGAACTATATTTTCTAAGTTACAAACTAGGTCAATTTTGTACTTATCACAAATTATATGATTACCACACAAGCCAACATGTAGGGGAGAACTACACAAGTCTAAGGCCCTCTTTAGAGTATTAGTTATTTAGGTAGTTCTCATTGATAGAGGGGTATTTAGGGTAGCTTGACACTATGTGCCCAATAACCCATTTTTCCCATAACCATTATGACTATGAAGAAATAAGGGTTTGTTATTTGATAAGGAGTGACAATCCATTACACAAATTTGAATGCACTAGAATGAAGGTGACAAAACCCTAGAAGCGTTAAGGTAATTACATCCTATTCTAATAGGTATTTTGAATAGGATACTTACATTTGACCCAGACACTAGTATTGATGCAACTATCTCAAGCTGATGCAAGTGTCCAAGTCTATAGAGGCACTAAATATAGAATTTGGAAACTCTTCTAGACTACTTTTCCATTTTGATTCCTTCATATTCTAGATATAGATCTGTATTAGTACCAGAACCAACTAATTATCTTATTTATTCATCATTTCCATATCTATCATAGTTCTACTTTTCATTTTTAGCATATATCAATATAATAAATTTATTATATGTTCTATTTGAATTTCAAAAATAATTATCTTATTATAGAGATAGTCTACCATCCTAATGCATTAGGCTATCTCTACCCCGTTAACCTTTTATTACCTAGTCTATATTTTTATGGTTGAACACATGTCTTTATGAATTTTTTTATTTTGTTTGACAAGAAATGTTTTTTCTTAACCATGAAACACTAAACATTTCATATACATAAAGAAACATATTTTAATAAAATCATTATAAATCATTACAAAGTATTAAACAATTTCTAACTAATATGGGGAAAAATATATGATAAGATATGTTTTTAATTATAATGTTGTTTTTATAATGATAATATATAAGTTTGAGTTGTTTATGAGTTTGTATTTATGATTTGACATTGCTTGTATGAATTTACAATTTATCAATTATATTATCAACTAGATCTATGTGTGAAATAGAGATGTGTCAGGGTCATATGGATATTCCTAGATAATGCTAAAACCATATGGAGGATTCGATCAAGGAATTAAATATGTGGAACAAATATCTAATTCCTTACAACTACTTCTAATATTTCATCTTTTGTATTGAATTCATGTGTTTTGACTTCTTATTCTTAGAAATGATAAAATAATTTAAGACTTAAATTTTGAAGGGTTTATTTTAGAGTCATAAGTAGATAAGCTATTACTTTCCATTATGATTTTTAAAGATCCTTATTTTTTTTTAAAAAACATATATTATTCACACATTCCACCTGTTATTTATTTCAACTAGCCATCTATCTCATTCCTACCCACATGACCTATCATAGGGGAATAACCCATTACAATTTTAATTTATTTATTAACTCACATGTTCTTACACTTCTTTGAAACATTGTTACTTCTTTTAGTCATAATTCCTTTTTAAATAGGGGTAAAATCTAGACATCTAAAATTAATCCCTTCTTCATCATTACTAATTTTACCATAATTCATCACTAATCACCATAATATCTAATACCATCCTAACATCACCCTAAAATACACTTTACATCCTCCTCCATTATACTAACCTTACACATTCATTAAATTATCCTTTATATCAATTAATCACCCACTTATCATTCTCTAATCAAATCCTCACATTATTTGGGAATTTGATATTCTTATCTACCTACCTCACCTACCCCCATTAACACTTATAAAAATTAAATAAGTAATTCCTATATAATCTTCACCAATTATCTTGATCATATTTAGAACCTACTAATCTACCTTGAGCTCCACACCATCCTTCTCTACAATCCTATACAAAATTTTAATTCTTAAATCCACCTATGCAATCATGTCATCAATCCTCAACCATTGATCAAGATCCTCCATGGCTCAATCCCAACCCTCCATCCATCCAAGTGAATCTATAGATTAGAGATACCCACCCATAAATGAATAAGAAGAAGTAAGAATCTAATACAATAGTGTTTCTATATTCTTAAGTAAATCTAACCATACCAAAGTGTTGACAAACTCAAGATCCAAGAAAGAGAAATCCACATCCTACATCAAGAAATCATATTTGAATCTCTTGGATCACATATACAATGCCGAGAAGGAAGAAATAATTTGAAATTTTGAGGTATAATCTTGTTTTTTTATTTCATTTAGTTTGCATTTGAATGTTTTCACCTTTAGGTCTAATATGAGGTTTTGTAATTGGATTTAGAGTAAGAGATTTGTATTCAATTTAATAGTTTCTATCATACACCTCTAAAATTCCATATTGCATTATAGGAACATTTATATCCTTTTTTGGGAATATGCATTAGTATTGGAGCATTTACATCTAATGAGTTGATAAAGATGTAGTAATTAGGAAAACTAAATTTCACTCGATCCTCAATATTATTATCATGCAACATTATGTTTTCACACTTAGCCCTTTTTACCTTCCTCAGTATGGAATGAAAATTTGTATTTTATTGGTGGAATATATTTATCTTTTATAAATAATAAGTATGTGGATGGTTTCTATGTTGATGTTCTTGGGAATTTTTTTATTCACATGGTTTAATTGATAATAGATGTTTTTTTCAAAATAATATCAAATATATAGAATTAGAGGTTTGTTTTTTCCCTAATATGTATCATAGCTAATGGAGTAGATTTTATTCATAGATAAACATCGGATATTTATGCAATATTCAAACATATATATATATATATATATATATATATATATATATATATATATATATATTCTCCAACCCCAATTCATTTTTTATGTCAACGCTTCTAGGGTTTTGTACTTTAAATATATATAGTTACATGTTTATGCTAGATCATGATTTTGTACTAGCCTTTGTGAGATATTCAAAATTATAGTGGCTATGTTATTTTCATGTTAGAGCATTTTTTTCCAACCCTTATAGGGTTTTAAAAATCATTGGGTAATTTTTTGTGCTAGATCTACATCATTGAGCCAACTCTTCTAGGGTTTTTCAAAATTACACTAGGTATTTCGTCTCATGTCAATTATATAATTTTAGGGTCTTTTTCATGGAGTGATTTTGATTCTCTGAGAAGTTATTCTCATGTCCCATTTATTTTTATTTCAAATATGATTTTTGATTTGATTTGATTAGATTATTGTATCTATTAAAAATATACATATGGACGAGGTTAATTGATTATTTTTCTTCCATTTTTTATTTTGAGTATTTTTATGTGAATAAGACATTTCCATTTCATTCAAAGTCATAGAGAAAGTGAGTTTTGACTTTTGTTTCACCTTAACTAGACACTATGAGCCCATTTGTTAAACACTTAATTTCAAGGGTAAATATATCATTTTTTACATTTTCAAGGAATTTTGGAGCATATATGATTTTTTCATTAGGTTTTTAGCATCCAAAAACCCATAAGGGACCTCTTTTTTAGTCATTTTGGTTTCTATTCATAGATTTGTGGAGATATTTTAGCTTTAAGAGCTAGGGCACACAGGGATTTTTAGAATTATTTTGAAATTTTATAAAAAATTATGGGCTGAAATTATGTCACATGTTTTTATTTTTGAGAGATTTTTAAAAAATCCCTATTTACATGATTTAGACTTACAATGATCCCATGGTGTGCATTTCAAGTCTTTTGAATGAATGATGTGTTAATGTTGGATTTCCCATGAAACTTTTTGGATGGTGCCACCTATATTTTCCAATAATTTCATATGGTCATTTCTCCACAACCATGATTATCGTCAGTCCATTATTAGACCATATACATAACCCCTGGTCATAGATTTTGGGTTCATGTGATCAGTTGATTTAGTCTAGCTACATCCACTAATTATTGTGCTAATTACAATCCTAACTACTAGCGACTAGATAAAAGTAGTCAATTTTAACCACTTGTTATCTATGTGATGGTATACTAGTTGTTTTTATCCACCAAGGGCTAGACTCTTTACCAAAATGGGCCTTTTTTCTAGAGTAATACTTTTTCAAGACTCATATCTTTTGATTTTGAAACCCAGAAGGGTAAAGTTTTTCACCTTGCCTTTTTTTTTAGATCTCCACAATGGTGGAGTTTATTTATCATTTTGAAAATTTAAATTTTAAGAATTTTTAGTTTCTTTCCTATTTTTTTGACTAGTTTATATTTTTTGGACCTTATAAAGGCCATAACTTCTGACTAGTAATTTAAATTTGCATATTTGTTTTTAAGAAGTGCATGTTTTTTACACTCCTCACATTTGTAATATCTATTTATTCTAATTATGACTTTTATTTGAATTTTTTTAGCTTAATGGATTTTTATAAAACTTTAAAGCATACTAGATTGCACTGAGAATAGTAATTTCATGTGCCAAACCATGTTGATGGTTTTTTAAAATATGTTTTTGAGGTAGGTCTACATTTTTGAACCAAACTGCATTGGTTTTTTTTTTAAAAATGCTTTTGATCTAGATATCTATTTTTTAGTCAAATATTGATACAGGTTTTATTAAAAACCTTTGTTCAAGCTAAAATTGTATTTTGTTCCCACCTAATTTTCAAAGATGATCACTCTTTAGTTCTTGATATAGCTTTCTAGTGGGTTTTTTCATATGTATATTGTACTCAAAGTAATTCATATAGTGACATGGGTAGCTTTTTACATTTGTATAACATTAATAATGTGTGTGATTTTTCACACGCTTCTCATATTAGTTTCTAAGTTCTTCATGTGGCATATTGGGAACTCTTAGCTAAGAATTTTTACTGTGATATACACATCTATCATATTAACACACACTTTTTATGTCTTGGATCTTGATGTTTTTAAGGTCTTGGATTTTTACTATGAATCTTGTCTACTTATAATTTTTCCTTGGTTGTCGACATAGATAGATTCATAGAATGTAATTTTTCTAAGTACTTATACATTGTGATTATTTCAAAACATTGGTATTGTAAATAATGTTAAATTGGTCACACATATTATTGATTACAGTGAATTAAGGAGTATCAAGTTTTATTTGAATTTAATGAGGGCTAGTATTTTTACTGTGAGATGATAGTTTATGCTAACCAAAATTATTTTCACTTTTAGTTTTTACTTCATTTCTCAACATATTATTCATTTGGTTATAAGTTTCATCAAATTCAATGGATATCTACTTCAACATATTTATATTTATTAATTTTTTTCTTTCATTAACATAGGTATCTCATCAGGTATAGTTTCCTCAACTCATACACATGATCTTATGATTTATTCTCTTTTAATACATCACATGTATCGATCTTAAGGGGGTGTTAGTGTGTTTAATATTCACACTTGATGTGAAGTCCCCATTAGGTAAAGTTATTACCATGGTGAGATACATTATGTGTAGTACATAATTAATATATACATTTAATGTGATGAGTATCCTCACATGTGTGAGAAGGGCTAGGTGTAATTTAGATAATGCTTAAAGCTTGTACTTAACAATAATAATCTATCACTCACCTCATGATTATCCTACATAAGGAAATTTTATGTCCTTGCTGGGAAAAATCACTAGTCTTGAAGCATTTACATCTATTGAGTGGTAGAGTTGTATTCATTAGGAGAACCAAGTATCATTCCTTGATAATTTTTATTATTTTTGTGAAACATTTTGTTTTTACACATCTCCATTTATACGTTCCTTAGTATGGAATAATACATTTGTAATTTATTGGTGGATTCTCTTTATATTGGTTGAATAATCATTGTGTGTGTTGGTTCTCAATTGTACACCTCTTATACTTGGCCTTGCACACTTGATGAAAATGGCAAGCAAATATGAAAAAACCAGTAGTATGTCATTGTATCTAGGGAAGGGTTTGGCATATAGAATGGACCGAATGTAGAAAATCACTGAGAGGCACCTATAGAGGGTATGCTCATCTCCCTAATACTTATGGCCCTACCTAAACTAAGGTGAAAGGACCTATTGGGTAGATTTCTCACATGGAGAGATTCTATAATTCAACCTCCATGGGGATTTTTGGCACAAGGAACAAAAATAACCAAGGCATAACCAAGTTTTCACACTTCACCCATAAAGGGTTGTCATGTGAAATGCACAAATAATCTAAGTCATACACAAGCTACTAAAGATAGATGAGGAAATGATTACAATATTCATTCTATAAAATATTCAACAACAAGGGTCAAATGGAAAACTACAACACTATGCTTTAAAACACAAAATGTAGACACCATTTAAGTTAAAATATTTATGCATCTATAGGAAAATAACACTTATAATACTAAAAAGGTGTATTATTTGTAGGACAAGATAGGGTATGACTAGGTAGATGATTCAAAAATAAGGAGGGTGGCATTCTGGTGATTTCCAAACAATAAGGTATTTAGTAGTATTTCATGTCAATATTCCTTAGTAAAGATATAGAAAAAACTTTAACTGTAAGATAATGGTAAATACCAAATGATTCTTAAGAGACTAGAACATACACTGAAACTAATCTTTCAAATGTTTTTCCCTATCAAATCCATAAAATTAGGGTACCCTAACAATTTATTCAATAACCTATCCTAAAGTAATGCAGAAAGAGTTTACAATCTAAATCAATTCTTAAAATGACAACCAATAGTGAGCACAAACCTAAATCTTCAATCAATAATTATTACAAAACATGTCACTACACTTCATCTATAGGAAACAACAAACAACCATAAGCATTTTCATTAACTTGAAAATAAATATTACATACATCAAAAATTTCAAAATGCTACTGTGGGGACTAACATGGTGAGATTGTTCCTTAGACAAAGGAGACATAAACATGCTCTCAAAACTTGTTAATGGTTGTATAGTTGTAACCACTTTAACAATGGAGATAAAATCTACACACAATAATTGATCTTAGAAAAATTTAAAAAAAACTTAGACTTAGAGAAAATGGACACCTAAAACAATGACCAACAACAACCTTGAATAGAGGATAAATCCCCTATTTATACATTCTAATCATGGGATTATGGGTCACAAAATTGAAAATTGTAAAAAAAACTTTCAAGCCCACCAAGATGCTTCTAACTAGAAAATGTTCCCTTGCCATGCCTAAAATTTTCATCCATTTACAATGAAAATCATGGTTTTAATTGCCTCTATAAGTAATGATGAATATTCTTCAATAAACTATTTGATTTATTGAATATAAATGTTGGTGAACATGAGCTAGAAGGTGGAAATTCATGATGGAGGCTGAACAAACCATTTGTCATTATATGAAATTTCTTGAAGATGATATTGACTATGAGTTGGAGGGAAAAAAATCATTTGAGGATCTAAACAAACTTTTTCACTTTGTGCAACCATCTAGGGATTCTTTGAACCACTTGCTTGCATAGTTGGATCTTCCTGGACAATTGTCCTTCCCTTTATGCACACCATGGAGCATTCTGCTCTTGAAATGATTTCCTGGGAATATTCTAGATCCGTGGCCCTTTAAATGATCTTATTTGGAGTGGCTCATTTTGGATTTGAAATCCTATAATTTCTCTCCCATAGAGGAACTTGGTCAAGTGCAACAATGAAACAATGCAAAAGACTTAGGTCATTTTCAACTTTTCACCTTTTAGCTCCAGCTTGTTTATCACATTTTGAATTTTAAAAATTTTCCCTTTTCACATCTTGCCTTTTAGGGATTCCTTTATATAATTTTTTATGTAAAAAATGTATTATTTTCACTTTTGGGGTTACGATGCCTCATTTGTAAATTTTCCAAGTCAACTTGATGCTAGTGGTGAAAGCTCCACCAACTAGCCTGCACAAGGTCCTTGAATGTGTTGTCCATGCCTATGTGGCCTCACCATCTCACTTTATTCATTTATCCTTGAAATTTGATCATTTATCATATTAGAACACATGTCATTTCTTTATTAGTACTAAGCCCTTTGAATAGTCCATCTCAGCTCACACCATTAGATATGTGTCCACAAATTGATACAAACCATCAATAATGATCTGAAAGACCAAGAGATATTGGTTTCTAGCTATCTTTGGCCCCAAGGTCATGCCATTTGGTATCCCCATAAGTTATCTACACCCTACCCTGTCAATCTTGTCAAGCTAATGTGCTCTTACCAAGTGACAGTCCCACATTCATTTTGGGATTTGTTGAAAAATCTTGACTTAATATGTGTCATAGATTAGATTGTGTAAACTTAAATGTGTAATTCTAAATCTCTGGTAATGTGCTTGATTTTTAGTCTATGACCATGTATTGAATTTTTAAATGTGTTCTCACATTGTTAGATCTTTTCATCTGATCAAACATGCATTGTTAGATTAAAATTTATGAGATTGAGTGTGATTTATTCCTTGAAAATAGTCTCTTGAGCACCATCACACCACATGGTAGTATCTTATGCTTCTTGACCTTTTGACTTATTTTGCTCATTATTGAATCTTTGATAGGGTTCTTGTAATGTTGACACTTGTCACTATCTCACTCATCCTAGGGCTTTGTTTGAAACATTGGCCTTCTTCACATTATTGATCAAGATCTATATGCTTCACCACATACCATCGATCGATGGGAACCTACTCAAGTTTTAATCATGCTCTACAATCTCAACACTTATATAATCTAGGTGAATTAATTCAGAGCTTTTAGTCATTAGGCCTTCTATCTTCAAAAATTTTATTTGCATTCATACTTTGATCTTCATCATTCCTATCTTCAACATTTATTTGGAACTTTTGTTCTGCAATAATTCCCTATTAGATTTTGGGACTTTTTTTCCAAGACAATTGTTTTAGACATTTTATCTAGGATAATTTTCCCAAAGTATTGAACTCTCTCGAACACTTCTCCTAAAACAATTTGGTCTTCAACCTTTTTGTCTTCACTGGGATAATTGTTTTAGATATTTTATCTCAGACAATTTCCTTGAATAATTGATCTTTGTTGGGCCTTTTAACCATGGACCTTCTATCGAGATAATTTTTTTGTACATTTTGTCTAAAATAATTTCCTTGAAGAAACTATTCTTTACACTTTTCTTGAAGAAATTGAACTTAGACTTTTTCTTGAAAAAATTGAACTTAGACTTTTTGCCAAATTTTATCAGGGTTTTTGCATGAGAAAAATGCCCAAAGGATAAGTACCCTTCAAACCTTTTATGTGGGTAAAATGCTCAAAAAAAATGACCCATCAGGCTTTTTATAGTGGACAAAATGTCTAGCAAAAATAAGCCTTCAAGATTTTTACCACAGGCAAAATGTCTAAAATAAATAGGCCAAAACATATAATTTTCTTAGACTTTATGCATGAGCAAAATTCCTGAAGGATAAGTACCCTTCTAACCTTTTGCTATGGATAAAAATTCTGAAACAAATAAGTCTTTGGCCTTTTATATAAAACACTTTGCCTGATGCATTGAATTCCTTCAGAGTTTTTTGTGTGAACACTTTCCCTAACAGAAATAAGTCTTCAGGATTTTTGTCCTAGACAAAAAAACCAAATACCTATTTTTGTCGGGCAAAGTATTCGCATAAAAATCCAAAAAAGTCTAAGGGCTTAATACACACGCTAGTAAAGAATAACTTAAGACTTAGTTGATTCAACATAGAACTTGACCTTTGACATGAATAGTTGAAAGCAAGATTTTGGCTAAGGACTTAGGCATTCAAAATTGACAAGGGCCCAATTGCTTTAGTGCAATTTTGGGCATAACAATGTGGATGACATCTATGTTAAAATTTGTCAGATTTCTCTTTCCTTATATACTTTCAATGATAAGATTTTTATTCACTTATATACATTATGGATTGTTCATTATTTTACAAATTCACAGATTAAATGAAGTGGATAAATATAAGTTGTTTTTATCATTTTTAATAGTATTATAAGATATGAAACACTCATCAATTTCAATGAGGTGTGGTTAGAGAAGTGTACTGAAAAGCACTAACCCCTTTTTAAGACATCTCTTGGTCAATCAAGCATAATTATATTTTTGGAAAAAAGAGATAGGATAAAATATTATCACATAGGATCATTTTTTTTGCATCCGTAGAAACATATTGTAGGTTTAGGCGTAGGGATCCCAAAATTCACATACTCCCACTATGCGCAAAGAATTTGATAATAAAACTTGATAGTGTCAATTTATATAGGTGTATGAATTTTTTGATAGCATCAAGACAATTAGTTATCCCCTATTTAAGATTTGAGCACCTAACATAGCATATCTTAAGCATCTCCATATCCCATGACATTTTTTTGTGAGTAATAGATAGTCAGAATTAGCTATGTAACTCATCCTTATATTTTTATTCAATTATAAATCAATTGGTTAAAATATTTATTATCTCAATTAAATTTCAATTAGTGTCTTCATCATCATTATTTAAGTAATATAAAATAGTGAATAATTTCAATTATTTTATATCTATTAATTGTAAAATAATTAAAATTGTTTCCTAAGACAAAATTGATAAGTTGAATCTCAAATCTTGTCTATGGACTAATGTCAAGTAAACATGGTATTTTCATAGAGTTCTCTTGGAATTTTTTTGGTCTACCATGGGATAAATAAGGCATGGGAATTATTGACATATATAGACATAGAAACTCTATATGCCAAATGGGTTGTACATATAATTGAATGCCCCAAAACTTTGAAAATTATTTTTTGAATTTGCATTTGTGCATGCTTGCCTTATGGAAAGATTAGTAAGAAAAATATTAATCTACATAACTTTATCATTTCCTTCACCCCCATCTATTTCTCTAGTTCTTTCATGATAAAAATTATTTTGGAAGCATTTGATATGGTTAAATTATTTATTAAATAAGTTAGAGATTAATTTAAATATTTACTTTATTTCAATGATCACCACATCCTTTGGTTCCCTATTAATTTTAGTATTAGTCATCCACTTTCCAAAACTCATAGTATTAAATCCCTTTATATTTTCAAAACATTTATTGGCACTGTGTGAGATATGATCTACTCTAGAAATTAGACACCTCAGCCTATTATGTAGAGAAATTATAAGTTATTTTATTCTGATATGTCCTCAACATTTTATATATAGGAGCTTATGTTTGATGTTATAATGCATAATCTAGGGCTTCATCTACTAACTTCATGGTGGAATATTTATGTTGGAAGTGTAAACTACATTTTAAACATTAGTGACTAGATTTATCATCTAAAATTATGAGTTCCTTTTCTTTGGCTCTTGGTCAATTAAACAATTGATGGATTCTTAACTCTTCACATTATACATGGATAATCCATATTAACCATTTTTGATATTTTATGATTTAGCCCAAACTCAATCATTTCTTATGGTGTTTAGTACATTAGGGTTTGCCTCTATGAGATTAACTCATTCACATTATAATTCTTCATTCTAAGTGCCCTACTTGTAGAAAAACTGACACCTTTAAGCACTTGTATTCGAGTTGCCTTTATTCCTATAGGGCATGGAAATAGATTCACATGATTTATTTTTATTTGCACATAGAACTTGTGAGGCATGGCAATATATTCACATGTTTTTTTTTCTCTTCTACAAATAACCCATCAATTAGAGGATAATAGATTTTGGAAATTCTTCTCAATGGTTGTCATACATTTCCTTTATTTACATTCTCTTTTAGTTTTGGAGATTTAGGAACAGTTATATTTATTGTAATGGGTTTATTTCCCAATAGTCTTCCATTAATTTTAAAGTGTATATGCACACCTCTACCTTATTTTAGATGCAAGTGTAGAGTGATAAAGGCCTTGGAGTTTTAATATTTTTAAAATCTACTCAATCATTAGGGGAATACTACATGCACTATTAGTGGGGTACCTATAAATGTAGTGTTGTAGATCTTTCCAACACATATGCCTAGACAATAGTGGATATGCTCATGTAGTTGTTTCTCCCCCAATCATCATCAATGGAGAGGTTCAAGTCCTCAGTTGCATGACAAAATTTCTATTGGGATGTCTCATTGGACTTCCCTTGTGTGTGATGATTATCAATGGGCTATTCATTCATTTTTCACTTGGGTGGGTAGTGCTTGTGCCTTTGATTTCATAATATATTTTTCAAGATGGATGAGTGTTGTTGGAGCTAGTGTCAAGAGAACCCTCTGATTGGATTGTATTTTCCCCCAAGGATGATCCATTACCTCTTACTTTTTGTGTTGCTAACTGTACTTAATTTTCACACTTTTTATTATGTATTTTGATAATCAGCTTTTTTAAAAACTCTTCATATATAATTATATTTTTAGTCGGCATTGATTTTGGCTTGTGAATATCAACTAACCCTTTTATAGTAAACTATCTTATTCTCAAACTCATTATTTTATACATTTAATGCTCATTCTTTTAATTATATGTTTTGATAATCAACTATTTTTAAACTCTTGTATACATTTGTATTTCTAGTCAACCTTGATTTTAAGTTGTGAATACCAACTAATCATCCTTTTATTATATACTATCTTATTATTAAATTCTCTATATTTTTAATTAACATATATTAAAGGACCCAATTAAATTAGAGAAACAAATAATTCTCACCACCAACTTGAATTCTATTGTCCCAAAAAAATGTCACTCATTTTTAGGACAACATATAGGTTATTTTGGTCTTGCAAAGACCAAAATATCTCTCCTCATCACAAAAAAATTGTTCCAAGCTTTCAAAATTGGGAATTATTTAAGCTTTTTCAGTCAAAGGACTAATGGTTCAACAGGTTCAAAGGCTTCTACAGGGAGGTTCAATCAAAAGAATCATTTTCCAACACTTAGTCATTTTCAGGATTGGTTCAGCACCTTGGTTCAATAAAAAATGTCCATCGGCAAAAGTTAAGGGCTTCATCAAGGTTCAACAGGTTCAAGGTTCAACAAGTTCAACATGTTTGGTTCAATGAAGATCAAAAGGACTCAACCAAAACAAGGGAGTGAACCATTGAACTGTTGAACCAAAGTTGGTTCAATTGGTCGGTTAAGCGACAAAGTTCAAAGGAGTGCCCCAAGAGTCAAAGACACAAGTGCCCTTGCGAAGGGAATTCCCATGGTAAAAAGTGACCAAGGAAAACAAGCGGACTGAGACAAAAGCCTGACAAAATCCCATAGATGCTGCCAAGTGTCATCTTCTGAGCCTCATTTCACTTTGATTCTAAGAGCCATAAAAGCTACCATGTATCCTTTGTAATTTAAGTAGAACATGCCAAGTGGCATCATCTACATGAATCCAAATGAGTTATGCATAGTTCTATAGTGTTTATAAAATGTGACAGATGCCACCACGTGTCCTTCATCAAATTCATAGTGGATGTTGCCATGTGTCATCCATTAAGACATAGTATCAAAGCAGTGGAACCTACCACATGTCTCTCATCAAATGCAGTGAAAGCTTCCACATGTCATCTTCCATGAGAAACTAATATAAGTCCCAAAGACTTTTCAAAGGTAGATAAAAGCTCAGTGGAAGCTGCCATGTGTCATCCTCTACAGGATTCTCAAGAGGCAAGTGGAAGCTACCACCTTTTCTGTTGTAACTCTGTGGAGAGCAACATGTGTCTGCATCCATGATTCTAAATTTCTAATAGGTTTCAAAGCCTCTATCAATAAATGTTTCTCAAAGAAGCTGCAGAATGTGCCATGTGTCCCTTGCAAAAGTTTAGCGGAAGTCGACAAGTGTTAATCATTAAAATTTCTCCCTCCTGCTTCTTGTTTTCATAAAGACTATGGTGGACCCCCAGTGAGCTACCAAAAAAAACCAGAATGCGCCATGTGTCACCATCTGCCTGACTCTCCAAAGACAAGCAGAAGCTGCCACTTATTCATTTATAACTCCACAGAGAGTGACACATGTCTGCGTCTAATTTTTGAATAAGTTTATAAGCTTCTCCTAAGCAGTTTTCAAAGCGCAGCGAAGACTGTCATGTGTCATTTTCTGCTGGACTCATAAAAAATGTTTCTAAAGCCTCTAATAGTAGTGGAAGCTACTGTGTTTCCTCACCTATTTCTAAGTGGATGCTGCCATGTGTCAATTTTTTAGTGGAAAGTGACCAAAGAACAGAGAGGCAATTTAATGACCTGATTCAACAGCCAGAAAAGGAGGAACGATGAAGAAAAGAACTAGAAATATCCATGCATGAGATATGTTTCAAATGATAGCAGACTTGAAGATGCCAAATTGGTGGCAATGAAGTGTCTGTTGATTTTTGTAGACTTAAGTGTGAGAGCCCTAATCACTACAAAGTGGAGGAAAAAATATGAAAGATCTGGAGTGTCAACACAGTGTTTAGATCCGATAGAGCTCTTGAACCTAGAAATATGGATGTGGATTTCTCAAGCCTTTAAAAGACACAACTTGTTTGGGAATAAAGGCAAAGTGAACAATGGTGAAATCAAGAGAGGGAACTAAGAGGATCGTCCAATTCTAGGGGATGATAGTTGAGTTAAAATACAAAACTGAAAGTGCATTCAAAGCATTGCATGCACGGCATGAGCTGCTCCATGGGATAAACATGCCAAACCTCTCTCGACCTCTATATATTGTAATCTCTCTGATTGTTATAAGGATCTTCTTTCCTACCATAAAGTAAAAACTCTACCCAAATTGAAAGGCATTTATTGAGACTTTGAGCTCAAATTGTTAATCATTTTTCTTTATTTGAATAAGAAAGTAAGTGACCTTTTCAAACTTTGTGCTAGAAATAGCCTATGTTATTTAGGGAATTGTTCATATGTCTATTTCCTAGAACTTTCTTGTTTATTTGATCTAACAAGCAGAACTAGTAGAAGTGGTTAGGAAGGTGTCCTGAAGACCAATTGTGGGATGACTTTGTGCCCCCATAAGTACCTTCAATGTGTCTGTATTTTATTTTTCCTATGTAAAGGACCTTGGGATGACTTTGTGCCCCCATTGTTCTTCGTATCTCTCTCATTGGGAAATTAAGGTGGAGACTTTGTGCTGCATCTTATATTGTTGGTTAATTTTTACTTTGGTTACCAGTTACTTGTTCCTTAAAAGGACTCCTGCTATTTCTTGCAAGAATACTTTTGAAAGAAGAGAAGTGTCTTCAGTGTTTTCCAGGATTTCTCCTCTACTTGTTAGCATCATCTCTAAAAAAAGAGAGATGGATGGTTTGTCCTAACCTTGTGTCTTATTTTATGCTTATATATATTATATAGCTCTGTATACTTGATAGGGAACCTTCCCTTGATGAGAGAATAGATTTATCCCCTATTGATGTAGTAAGCCTACACATCTAGCTGATCAATCCCCCTATTGTTTTGGTGATAAGACCTATTTTGCTCACTAGTTCGCTAGTCAACAAAATATTCACGCAACAGTTTTTGGTGACTCTGTTGAGGAATCGAACGCACAGTTTGAAGCCTCAAGTTTCAAGCTGAAGCAGGACCAGTTCTTTCCTATTTTTTTTCTACAATCTAGCAACTTCATGTTATAGCAGAAGCCAAAAAGCCCAAGGTGTTATTGACCATGCTTTTGAGTTGGTGCAACAGAGCAATTTTGAGTTGTTTCCTCCACAACCTCACCTTTAACAAACTAGGAGTCTTCTTCCAAACAACACCAGGTCACCAACACAAGGTAGAGCTACTTTTTTTGCTATTATCAGAACTTTGCCTATACATACACCACCCATATTTGTTATCCCTACTTTCAATAATCCACTCATGGTAGTTCAAGGCACCTGGGGTAACTCTTTTGGCCCACTCAATCTTACTCCACCCCTACATGAGCTTTTACATAGTTCAAGGAATAAATTCCCCAAATTCTTTGGTGATGGAAAGGTTCACCCTGATGAACACATTGCAGCCTTCAGCATAGCCTGCAGTGTGATAGGCATGGAATTTGAGGACATGGCAGTCAGACTATTCGTAGAGACGTTGCAAGGTACTACTGCGGATTGGTTCTACCATCTGCAAGCTAGATCAGTGACTGACTGGGACACACTCAAAGCCAAGTTTGAAGCTAGATTCAAACCTACAAAAGATGCACATGCCCTTCTGGCCCAGCTCACATAAATGAAGAAGGAACCTCATGAACCAATGAGGGATTTCATCACCAAATTTGATAAGTTGAGGAATAGGATCCCTGTAATCACTCAACTGACCCCCAAAAATCTCAAGTGCTTCTTCATCAACTCACAACTGCCTGAAGTGAGTTTTCTACTGAGATGTCTTAGCCAGATAGACCTTGTTGAAGCTCAGGACTTTGCTACTGAGGTAGAAGATGACCTTATCTTGGTTGGGAAGATAAGGAGAGATCCAAATAGAGGTAAATCTTCTTCATCTTTTGATTACTCATCTATAGCCACTACTGATCCCATGGTGTAGAAGCTAGCAAATGAATTGTTGGCTCTTAGAAGAAAAATGGCCCAAGGGACGTCATCCGCTCTTGCATACAGAGATATCCCAAGGAGGACATTCCAAAATCAGACATACCAAGGCAATGTTGCCAGGGGTCAAGGGTAGCCAAATCATCTTCCTCCCCCACAGAGGAACCTTGTCATTGAAGCCCCTCCAACCAACTCAGTGGTTGGATATCTTAAAGCTGACTCAAGTTTCTCATTCCAGCTTGAGTTGAACCCTGAAGATGATGCTAATATCTTTACTAAGGAAGAAGAAGAATTCGCTGGTGACTCCAACAATGGTTTCTTGAACTATCATGATGAACCTAGAAGTGAAGATAATGCAGCCGAGGGATCATATGATGTGTTCACCCGGTCTAAGAATCAATCAACTCAAGAAGTTGATAAAGAGAACATAGAGGAGCGACCTCAACCAGTAATCTTCATTGCTAAGCATGGAAGTACTCTACCCTTCCAGCCAAAAGATCTGATGACTACAAGAAAGGTAAGTACACTAAATACTCCTGTACCTTCAACTTCAAATCTGTAGTCCAGTTCTCCCCTACCAAGAATCAAAAGGATGAGCTCCAATCTTCTATTCTTAGCTTATTTCAGACATTTGACATCATTGATCATATAAAAAAGCCAAAGTTCAAATGTCTGAATTTGAATTTTTGTAATCTAACCCTGATCAGTTGGATAAATTGGTGCAATGTGTGAAGAACCAAAACATCCCAGCAAGACAAGAAGCTAAGAAAGCAACTCATGATCCCCCAAGGAACATGTCTATCCCAAACAATCTTGTCATTGTTCCTCATGCTGCTCCTAATAAAATAGAGCCTTTCTATGTGTCCCTGTTAATAAATGGATATCAGCTGAACAATTATATCATTGATTTTGGAGCTTCAGACAATATCATGCCTGCCAAAGTGGCTGAATCCCTTGGCCTTACACTGACCAGGACATTTGGTAGATGTTTCTCCATGGAAAACAAGCAAGTACCATTGTTGGGGCAAATTAAGGATGCCCAATTTGAATTTGCAGCGTTCCTAGACAAAAAAATCAAGATGACTGTCTTAGTGGCCGACGTTCCAGCATCTTATGGCATCCTTCTTGGCTAGCATTTCTGCAAAGATGTTGGTGGCGAATTAAACATGGACTTGTCTGAGGCAAGAATCTTAGTCAAAGGCATCATAAAAAGATTGCTTCCTAAAAAGGAAACAAAATATGTGGTCACCCAATCATTAGCACCTGAAGCTCAAATTTTGTTTGAATCTTCAGGTATGGGTAACTACTTTCTATCCACTGAAGAACATGAAATGCCTGTTAAAGCTATCAAAGGTGACAACCTGAAGGTTAGTTCAGCTGGAACTATGGAAGAATCTCCACCTCCAAACGAGGAAGAATCCAAATGAAAATTAGTGTATAAAGAGGTATGGATCCCTGAATTCAATGGCAGCTATTCCTCTACCAGTTCAGGAGCTGGGGTTGTGTTGGTATCTCCTCAAGGAGATATTTTTCCCTCATCCTAAAAGTTGCAATTTAGCAACACTAATAACACAACTGAGAATGAATCCCTATTGCTTGGATTAAAGGCTGCTTAGGACAAAGGTATCAAGCTTCTTCATGCTAAAGGAGATGTTGAACTGATGGTTTGTCATGTAAGAAACCTATATCAGACCAAAAATGAGAGATTGTGCCATTACCACAATCTAGTTTGGGATCAAATTGAAAACTTTGATGCTTTCAGCATCTTTGCAATCCCTAGGGAATTCAATGATAGAGCTGACACTTTGGCTGTCTCGGGCACTCTTCTGATTCCCCACTCAGACTTCAAAAGAGATAGGTACACTATTGGACTAATCTCTTGACCAAGTGTACCTGATAATTCTAGTCATTGGTAGGTGTTTAACAATGACAACCAAATCATTACTTTTCTGGAGCAAAAGGACAGTTTTGAACAATTGTATTTTGAAGGTAGTGAACCTCAAGAGCCCGAGCCGACCCCTGAGTCAAGTTCAAGCATGAATGGAGAGTTCATGCAACTTAAAGGGAATAAGATTCCCAAAGGCCTAGTCTCCCTTGAGAAACTATTTGATAAGCATGACAGATTCATCAAATAGCAGCAAATGGAGGCAAGCCCCTCTCAGGGGTTTGATCAAGTAAATTTGGGTACCAAGGAAGATCCCAAGATGGTGAACATTGAGAAGTGTTGCACTCTTGAGGAAAGATTCAAGTTCACTTCTCTACTCAGATAGTACATGGATGTAATAGCATACTCCTACAATGACCTAAAGTCACTTAGGCCAGATGAAATCCGACATGACATCCCTTTGAAGGCTAACTCAGTGCCTTACAAGCAAAAACCTAGGCAGTACAATCCAAAGATGTCAAGTACTATTCTATCTGAAATACAAAAGATGTTAAATGCTAGGATCATTTTTCCAATCCATCATTCCATATGGATTGCAAACATAGTGCCTGTGATGAAGAAGAATGGCAAATTTCACCTTTGTGTCGATTTTAAGAATTTGAATCAGTCATTCTTGAAGGATAACTATCCTTTGCCAATCATAGATCAAGTGCTTCAGATAGTGACTAGTTCAGAGATGTTATCAATGCTATACGGTTTCTCAGGATACAATCAAGTTGAGGTTGCTAAAGCAGATTAGCATAAAACTGTGTTCACCACACTTTGGGGCACTTTCGCCTATAAGAGAATGCCTTTTGGCTTGATAAACACTGGTGCCACCTTTCAGAGAGAAATGGACCTCGCTTTCAAGGATGAGATGGGCAAGTTCATTGTAGTTTATCTTGATGACTTGAATATTTTTTCTAAGCATCACCCAGATCATGTGCACCACTTAAAACAAGTGTTAGAACGCTGCCGTTAGAATGACATTTCCTTGAACCCCAAGAAGTCATTTTTTGGAGTAATAGAGGGAGAACTTCTTGAACACATTGTGTCTAAAGAAGGATAAAAATTGACCCAGACAGAGTTAGGTCTATCTAAGAGCTTACCTTGCCTACAAGTAAGACTGCTATTCACTCTTTCTTTGGAAAGGTGAATTTCTTATGAAGGTTCATCCCTGAGTTTGCTGAGAAGACTAGACATATTGTAAACATGATGAAGGGAAATCCCACCTTCGACTGGACTAATGAAGGCAAGTCAGTGTTTAAAGATATCAAGATTGCCATTGCTCACACCCTAATTTTGGTTTGTCCAGACTATAACAAAGAGTTCACCATGTACAATTATGCTTCAGAACACACACTTTTAGCGATTCTGGTTCAACAGAATAAAGAAGGTATATGGAGTCCCCTATTTCCTTCATGAGCTGTCCTCTCAAAGCTCATGAGCTAAAGTACTCAAATATGGAAAATCATGCTTATGCAGTGGTGAAAGTGGTAAAGCATTTCTGCTTCTACATCTTGAATTCACGTACTACTGCCTTAGTTCCTGACACAACAGTCAAATCCATACTAACTCAGCAGGAGTTTGTGACGAAAAGAGGTAATTGGGTTGCAAAAATTTAGGAGTTTGATCTGCTCATCAAACCAACAAAGTTGGTTCAGGGAAAAGGCTTATGCCAATTAATTGCTGACAACAAGCCAAGGGGAACAGAGCATCAAAAATCAGAAGAAGTAGAAGTGCCAACAATCCTCTTTGTCTCTACCACTGATGAGTGGTATTCAGGTATTGCTCATTTTCTTACTTATGGTGAATGCCCTGCTCACCTATCTTATAAAGAGAGAAGGACTATCAAGTTGAAAGCAGCAAATTTCATCATTTGGGACAATGGCCTGTATAAGAGGGGCCTTGATGGAGTGTTCCTTCGCTGCGTGGACAATGAGCAACAAAGCCAACTTTTGAGATCCTTCCACAATCAAGCATATGGAGGACATTTTTTTGCTCCTATGACTACCCATAAGATCTTTCGGGCTAGATATTACTGGCCTACTCTTTTTCAAGATGCGTATAAGTGGGTAAGGAAATGTGAACTATGCCAGTAGTTTGTTGGAAGACCCAAGTTAGCTGCCATGCCTCTCAAGCCAGTAGTCATAGAAGAACCATTTCAATAATGGGGCCTTAATTTTATTGGTGCCATAAACCCATCTTCAAGCGCTGGACATAATTATGTCCTCACAGCCACAGACTACTTCACCAAGTGGGTGGAAGCAATTCCAACCAAGCATGCTACTTCAGAAGTAGTGTGCAATTTCCTGAAAGAGAACATCATTTCCAGGTTTGGGGTCCCAACTAAGATTGTCACTGACAATGTAGCTTGTTTCACTTCCTAGGAGATCATTCAATTCTATTTTTACTATGGAATTACACTCTCCCACTCATCTGATTACTTTCCACAAGGGAATGGACAAGCTAAATCAAGTAATAAGAACCTGGTGACTATCATCAAGAAGTTGGTTGATGACAACCAAAGAACATGGCACAAAGCATTGGTTGATGCTTTGTGGGCTGACAGAATTACACCCAAAAGGGCAACTGGTATGTCTCTTTTCCAACTTCTTTATGGTATCAATGCTGAGATACCAATCACTTTGAAATTATCAGCATTAAAATTGGTCAAGGCAATTGAAGATCAAACATATGAAACCACCCTTGATAAGAGAATTATGTGCCTGACTGAGCTAGAAGAGTAGAGAACTGTAGTGGCAGATTGAATCACAGTCCATCAAAGCTTGGTGAAGAAACTCTTCGACTAGAAAGCAAAGAGATGAGATTTCTAGGTTGGAGATCAAGTCCTATTGTGGGACAAGAGAAGAGAACCAAAGGGAATGCATAGAAAATTTGATTCCCTGTGGAGAGGCCCTTTTACTATCCATGAGCTCAAAGGTGAAAATAGCTTCTTGTTGAAATATCAAGATGGCACACCCTTTTCTCTGCCTCACAATGGGCAGCGTCTGAAGCACTTCAACTCTTGAAGTATCAGATGAAGTTGTCTGTACATATGTATATTTGTATAGTCTTTTTTACTTTGTGTTGTTTGTTTTCTTGTTTTTTTGTTGCCTTTATTTCTGGGTAGCATGACTTTATAGCCCAATGGCACACTTCAAAGCACTGAAGATTCTGGTTTCTACTCCCCTCAATTGTTCCAAGTTCTCATCTAAAGGAAGTTCCCCAACAAGAGCCAGCTATTGTCCTCAAAAAAATGTCACTCATTTTTAAGACAACATATAAGTTATTTTGGTATTGCAAAGACCAAAATATCTCTTCCCATTTCAAAAAATTGTTCCAAGCTTTCAAAATTGGGAATTATTCAAGATTTTTCAGTCAAAGGACTAATAGTTCAATATGTTCAAAGGCTTCTGCAGGGAGATTCAATCAAAACAATCAGTTTCCAACACTTAGTCATTTTTGGGATTGGTTCAGCAGCTTGGTTCAATCAAAAATGTCCATCGACAAGAGTTAAGCGCTTCATCAAAGTTCAACGGGTTCAAGGTTCAACACATTTGGTTCAACGAAGATCAAAAGGACTCAGCTGAAACAAGGGAATGAACCATTGAACCGTTGAACCAAAGTTGGTTCAATTGGTCAGTTCAAGCAACAAAGTTTAAAGGAGTTACCCAAGAGTCAAAGACACAAGTGCCCTTGCGAAGGGAATTCCCATGGCAAAAAGTGACCAAGGAAAACCAAGATAAAAGCCCGACAAAATCTCGGAGATGCTACCAAGTGTCGTCTTTCGAGCCTCATTTCACTTTGATTCTAAGAGACACAAAAGCCGCCACATATCTTTTGTAATTTAAGTAGAACATGCCAAGTGGCATCGTCTATATGAATCCAAATGAGTTCCACATAGTTCTATAGTGTTTCTAAAATGTGACGGATGCCGCCACGTGTCCTTCGTCAAAGTCACAATGGATGTCGCCACGTGTCATCCATTGAGACATAGTATCAAAGCAGTAAAACCTACCACATGTCTCTCATTAAATGCAGCAGAAGCTGCCATGTGTCATCTTCCATGAGAAATTAATATAAGTCCCAAAGACTTTTCAAAAGTAGCTAAAAGCTCAGTGGAAGTTGCCATGTGTCATCCTCCGCAAGATTCTCAAGAGGCAAGCGAAAGCTGCTACCTTTTCCGTTGTAACTCTGTGGAGAGCGACACATGTCTGCATCCGTGATTCTAAATTTCTAATAGGTTTTAAAGCCTCTATCAATAAATGTTTCTCAAAGAAGCCATGGAACGTGCCATGTGTCCCTTGCAAAAGTTTGGTGGAAGGTTTACAAGTGTCAATCTCTGAAATTCCTCCCTCCTGCTTCTTGTTTTCATAAAAACTGTGGTGGACCCCCAGTGAGCTGTTGAAGAAAGTGGAATGCGCCATGTGTCACCATTCACCTGATTCTCCAACGACAAGCAGAAGCTGCCACCTGTTCATTTATAACTCCATGGAGAACGACATGTGTTTGCGTCCGAGTTTCGAACAAGTTTATAAGCTTCTCCTAAGCATTTTTCAAAGTGCAGCAGAGACTGCCACATGTCATTTTCCATTGGACTCATAAAAAATGTTTCTAAAGCCTCTAATAGC
>JARHVA010001506.1:1662500-1670000 GCA_037957365.1 Torreya grandis
TGAGCCTAGAGGTGCATTTGTGAAAGAACTCATCATCAAACTAAAAATTTTGATGGTAGATTATAGCTTTGAAATAGTAAGGATGGAAGGCTAAAGTCCTCTCACATATGAGCAAGAAAATGGGGAGGAAGGGGACAAGTAGGTGAGGCACCGTGGAAGGAAATGAGCAGATTGACAACCGAGAGCTTGGGAGATAGGATTATAATAAGAGGAGGAATAAAATGATAGAAGATATATAACCTAGAAGTGTCAAGAGGACCTATAACAAGTGGGAAGGGCATAGGGAAGGAACTATTGAATGGCAATGGTAGCTAGAGGAAGGAGCCCTTGAAGCCTTGGAACAAGATCCATAGTTGATGGGTGAATGTTCAGGGTCTATTAAAAAATTAAGCATTAGAGATGCGAGAGATGCACCTACCCCCTTTGAACCATTAGTACAAGATCATGCACTAAATCCCCCAAAAGAAAATAGAAGATTGATAAATGACCTTGTTTTCAATGTAGACTTTGATCATTTTGTAAATTTGGATCAGAACTTTATGATTGAACAAGTTATCCCATACAAATAGGTAAGTGAAGATACCTCTAGACTTCAAAGTTATATCCTGACTAGATAAAATATGAGTGCAAGCACCCTAGTTCAGCCAATGTCAATTGTATAACTTAGGTAATAGCCCATAAAAAGTGGCCTTATGCCACTAGTCGGTAGTACAATGCCATCATCTTCTATGGCACCCATAGTAACCATCAAACCAGTACTTGGCCCAATGACTGGAAGCCTTGGAGGACCAACACTAGAATAACACCAAGAGGAAAATTATCTCAAGCATTGGCTTCTTCCCAGCCCTAGATTTATTACAATATGGCCATGTGCCTACTAGAATACTGAGGCATGCAAAATACCATAGAGCATGTACTTAAGTGTGAGTTACAATGGTACACTTGGTGAATAACTCAATCCAAGCATAAGGAAACTCATTTCTGACAACCTTGCTTAATTGTGCCCATACTTGGTATAGGAAGTTTGATCCTAGGTAGGATATGGCTGATTATGACACCTTGAAGGGGGCCTTTTTGAAGGAGTTTGATATACCTGAGTTTGAGGAGTAGAGCATCACTACACTAAAAGAGATCAACCAAGGATTGTCAAAAAGCGTATGCTTGTATGATGTGAGATTTAAGACCCTCCTCTCTAAGATTCCTTATGATATTCACTCCTCCCATCATGTGCAATGGTTTTTTAGAGGATTTCTAGAGCCTTTCAGAAGGGTGTTATCCATGAAAACATTCACAAACCCTCAGGAAGTGCTTGAAGCCATACTTAGAGTTGAGTCAGTTGGGAGCAATGATACAGGCATTAATCCAATCATGGAGGTATAGATTGTGTCTATGACCTCCTAACTTTAGAAGCTAGCCATTAACTCATTGTAAGATGCTCGCAGTAGGTTGTGGTGTACTAAGTGCAAGACGGAGGGGTATAATAGAAATAACTACCCTTGAAGGAATGTGTAAACATTGATTCTCAGTTGTAAAGTTTATCACAAGGTACATGATGTTCACAATTACCCCTTATTTCAACATGTTAGTCAAATCATCACAACCATCTATTCCAAGTTGTGTGATGTTTACACTCACAACATAATTGACTATTGAGTAATTGATGGGATGTGCTAGAACATGGAAAGAGGTGCATGATAGGAAACTATAACAACCATAAGGTAGGTGAACTAGGGAAATGAGGGTGAGGTGGAGGACATAGTGGAGGAAGATTCCCATCGTGATCGTGTTACAAGTGTGGATTGACTAAACACTATTAACACAACTACCTGACACATCCAACATGCAGATATTATCAAGGACTGCATGTGGTTGAGGAGTGCCCTGACTTGTACAAAAAGATGACCCAAGGTATAATGGGCACTGATAGGGGCACAAGGATGATAAGGCACAAGCATAAAGATATTAAGTCGGCTCCAAAGGTGTAGCTAGCACATATAGATCCAATCAAGGTGTAGGCAACCACATAGTGTGGATTTACCACTCAGTTGCCAATTATACCAACATAAGAGTTGTACCTAGAGTATGGTGAACTAAGATGTACCGAGCACATCATATGGCCTAAGCCAAAATTTTATCCCTACCCTAACACAATGTGTCAAAAATACATCCTATAGCAAGCCATCAACATAATACAAAATTTTTAGGGAGAACTCTAGCTGGCCAAGGATCTAAAAGCATAGGCTACCACCTTATATAGAAGGCAAGATAGTCAGGAGGCTAAAGTACATGATTTGAAAGAGATCTTGCACCTCCTGAAAATGGATGGGATGCTTCCCCTAATGAAAAATTTGCTCTTAGATAATGTAGGGAGAAATCCAAGTGAAGTTGTCAAGCCCCACACAATTAAAATTATTGCAATGCATATGGAGTGGGCATGTGAAGTAAGACATGCATATAATGTAGAGTATGACCAAGAGCTACTAGTAAATACGACCATTGATGGCTGGTCCATCTATGAGGTACTGATCAACACTGGCAAAGAGGTCAATATCCTAACCAAGAATGCAAGGGAGAAGATGGGAAGGCTAGCCTTGAGGCCTTCTCCCCATGTACTTTTCATGGGCAAAATAACCTGAGCACAACTGATCTAAATTATATAGGGCACCATTGTAGATATTATGGATGCCAAATTCCATGTTGACTTTGAGTTTTTTGAGTTAACAGATAAGATAACTACCCATCACTTGTAGGAAGGCCTTGGTGTTATGACAATAATGCATATATGCACTTTAAGAAGTGATATATGACCTTCAAAAATACAAGGGTAGTAATCCTCCTTTCAAGTGATCAAGGACCCCCTATGCACAGAACATGGATTTGGAGGATGAGATCAACCATATTTATAACATCATGATGAAAGGCATCGAGAATCTCCATCCATTTGATCAGGGAGTGCTTTCCTAGGAGGATGGGTAGTCATCTTCAGACACAATTGATGTTGTTTGTGACTAGTGGGTTAAAGAGGCTTATGAGGCCACTAGTCGTATATGCCACTTGGTGTGTATAAAGGTGCCAAATCTAGTGAGGATTGGCTAGGTCCAAAATGAGTACACTCTAAAATGATGGGTCCTATGCTAGGAGAAGAAAGCAAAAGGGGTAGGTTGCTTAACCAAAGGCAAGCTTGGAGTGCTCCCAAAATTGTGACAACCTTTACCTAATGTTTAAAATGTGTGTGTAGCTTCAAATATCCTTAAACTTGAAAAATTTCATCTTTGCAGCACCATTTGGAACCTTGTTTAGGCACATCGTCTATAAGGATGGTTTGCTTATTGATCCATTGAAGATCACCATCATCATTCAGTTGCAAACTCCTTCCACATAGAAAGACATTCATTCCTTTCTTGACCACTGTGTATATTACAAAAAAATTATAAAGATTTATGAGAAGATTGTGGCACTTATAGAAGAGCTTTTGCATAAAGATGAACTTTTCTACTGGGGCAAAGTGCAAGAGGATGCCTTCATGATGCAGAAAAAATAAAAAAATAGGACAACCTTCGGGAGGCCATAAATTTAGACTCGTAACTCTATTTGATCTCTTCTACATGCCAAAATAATTGTATCAAAAAGTTTTATTTTGACCTAAGCTGTTTTATCCACTTAGATTTTATTTTGATATTTCTCAAAGGCCAAACATGATCATCTAAGGGTCCAAAATTAATGTTTAATTATTTTCTCAAAAATATTCTATTTTTAGAAATTATATATATTTAGAATCAGAAGTCAACTTCAGTTGAATTTTGTCCTATAGGCTAATTTTAGTATTTAGTTTATTTTGGGAAAATTTTAGAGCCACACACGCATGCATGCAAAACTTACTATAAATAGCGACTGCTAAACATAGATTTTATTTTTTTAATTTTTGTATGTCAACTCTAAATTTTGAGTTGAGGATTATTTAAGCATGTTTTGGATTTGTAATTATTTAAAGTAATCAATATGAATAAATTCTGATTATTGTTTTAAGATCTTGTCCTATTGGTAATTTTTTTTATTCTTGATAGTTTTTGGGTTCATTACTTTGAGACCTTGAAGCTCAGATTAGCTAGCGCATCTATCTTACAATTTCCCAACTAGAAAACACATTTTCCTATTCATGTCGATGCTTTTGGATCTATAATTGGCACAATTTTGGTGCAACCCAGTGAGGGTAAGATGGATCATCCCATCTCCTTCACCAATAGAAAGTTGACCTCGACAGAGTAGAATTACATGATGATATAGTGTGAGTTGCTCACCATGGTCATTGCCTTGAAAAAATTCAAACAATATTTCTTGGAAACCCCATTCATCTTTTTCACTGATCATGAGACACTCAAGTACCTCCTAAATAAGCATGTTCTACATTGGCACATACATAAATGGATAGTTCTATTCTAGGAGTTTCAATTCTCCATTATGGTTAAACCTGGAAAGAAAAACTTAGGGCTAGACCATTTAACTTGCATTAGTTTTGGTGATGTGATAGTTTTAATTGAAGATGACATGTCAAACATGAAACTATATAGAGTCTAGCAAGTCCTTGAGGATTTGGGAGAGATTGTCACCTTTATAATGTCTAGAGTTACACCCCAGACTATGGTAAATAAGGAAAATAAACAACTAGTAGTTCATGCCACCCATTTTCAACTCATCAGTGGAGAACTATATAATATAAGTAGAGATGAAGTATTGCATCGTTGTGTCTTGGAGCATGAAAGAGACTCCATCTTTCATGAGCTGCATGAAGGCATAGCAAGAGGACATGGTGCTAGAGACATGATGGTAAGAAAAGTGTTGCAATTAAGTTTATGGTGGCCAAGCCTATTCCATGATGCCAAGGAATACAATAAGGCATGTGACATATGCCAATGCATAGGGAAATCTAACCAACAAGATGAGATACTCCTCATTCATATTATTTTCCTAGTGCCATTCGAGAAAGGGGCCATTGATTTTTTTGGGCCGATAACTCCCACAAAATGATGCACATGTGTAAGGAATATTTTTATGGCCAATGATTATTTCACCTAGTGGGTTGAGGCCATACCACATGATTTATCTAGGAAAACATAATAAGCCAATACAGGGGCCCACTCAATCTGACTAGTGACAAGGGCACTTACTTTATCAATGAAATGATGCACATCCTATTAGCTAAGTATATGGTGGCACACCACAAAATGACCCCTTATCATTCACAAGTAAATGGCATAGCTAAGGCATTTAATAAAAATTTGGGAACATGCCTCATGAATATATATGACATTGGTCACAAAGATTGGGATGATTGAGTGTTAATAGTGATATGGGCATATCACACAACTTGTAAGTGCTTGAACAAATCTACATCATTTTAACTAGTGTTTGGCACTGAGGCAATCCTATCGATGGAGTTATTGGTACCATCATTTTGAATCACATGCATTAGTTGATTAGATGACCAAGAGTTTCTAAACGTAAAGATGGAAGACTTGGATCACTTAGGTGTACCCAAGATAAGGGAAGCCAACTAATAGAGAAGGCACGATAGAAGCTCTGGCATGATAAGCATGTAAATAATAAGGTGCTAACATAAAGAGCATTTATTTTTATCTATAACTCTAGGTATTTCAAGCACCCACACAAATTATAGATAAAGTGGATGGGCTCCTATATCATCCACCACTAATTAGAGACAGACACATGTAATTTGCATACATTGACTAGTTAAATACTCCCTAGACATTTCAATGAAAATAAATTGAAGCCATATCAATAATAGGGTGGAATTTTCACCATAAGAACACCAAATTGTTGGTCACTAGTCAATTTGATTTAATATGATAAAAAGAACATTTGGTGCAATCTAAATAGTTTTTTTTTTGTTTTATTATTTGAGTGTTAGTGTAAAGAGTGAAGAGGCGATGCTTTGTAGCCCATCGATAATATATAATGGCACTTCACTCATAATTATAGCTAGGTGAGTTGATCACTTGTACTTTTTAAGTATGTGAGGCTAGACACCTAAGTTCTAGGTGAGTAAAGATTGCCAACATTAGACAAGGGAAGTGCACTAGACCATCATGCACTAGACCCCAGGTGCAAGGTGATTTAAAACACCCAAATAAACATTCATCTAGCCTTTCATGCATGAATCTAATCAAGTGAGTCAAACCCTTGTGCTTTATAAATTACCTAAGGCTAGACATCTAAGTGGTGGGTACATGAAACTTGCCAAACTCAAGAAGAAGATGCACAAAATCTAGGTGTGTAAGAGATAGATTACAGGGCCTTAGAGGTCTAAGGATGAACTACTCTAGTATTTTTATGTATAATACCAATTAGGTGAGTCGAACCCATTTTATTTTTAAGTACCTAGGTCTAGACACCTAAGTTTATAGGCACATTTGTTACGCATTTAAATGAAATAGGAGCCAAGTGAATATGCACAACATGATCATGTGTGAGAAAGAAAGTGAATACACATGATAGGATTGTGAACAAGAGAAACAAAAAATGAGAATCAAGCACTTGAGGGCTAGTGTATGGGATTTGTATGGGGTAGGACATGCCAAGGCAAGATGAAGCATAATAAACTGACCAAGATAGATAAGTGTGCTTGAAATAGAATCACAACAAGAAGATAAGATGCAACCAAGGAGGTTGAATTGTGAACATGTGAGGCATTACACCCAGGTTACCATATTTAAGGTGAAGTTCATGCCAAAAGAACTAAGTGTAGAAGGGAAATCATCATAGATAGTTGGCATCCACCTAGATTTGAGTGGGAAGTGATCATTTGAACCATAAGTTACTTCACCAAAATATCATTAGGATCATTAAATGAGGTGGTGATGGAGGCATAAAGATCCACATTAAATGAGTTGGTGGTAGAGGATTTTTGTGGATTTTGCATAATTTTGTAGAGTTCAAGAAATCTACACATTATCACACCATTAACACACCTAAATTAAAGATGGTAGATATAATTAGGGTATAAAACGTCCCAAAACAAATTAGTTTTCATTACAAACTTTGTGTAAACTTGAGATGTCAATCAAACTAGAGAACCGAAGCATAAAACCCTATTAGAGTGATAATTTGATCACCCTCTAACACCTAAAGTGAATTATTATAAAGAAGGAGATATTGTTCTCACAATGAAATTGGTGTAGAAAGGTGAGAAAAGAGATTTCTATAGGAACTATTTGGAAGAAAAGTGAGTCATTGCCAAGAATGCCATTAATAGACTATGAAGCTAGAATTGAAAGGTATATTTATAGATCTCATGTCTTTGAAGCACCAAGAACCATTCAAGGTTTTGATAAGCTTAACCTTCCGTGCTTCAACACTAGTAGGTTCAATATTGGCAATAAGTGGAATGGAATGGGTTCGCAGTAACAAGATCTAAAATGGGAAAACATAATGGTAAAAGTGGCCCGTATAAGAATAACAATACCATCAATAGAAGGAGTTAGT